>LPNX011036101.1:0-23462 GCA_001517045.1 Pseudotsuga menziesii
GATTGTTTATTTCTATTGCATATTGGAGAAGATTGATTTCTGGAGTCTAGCTGTCTGTTGTGGTACCCCAAGCCATAGGAATTTCTCTCCGTAACAACTGTGGCTAGATGTAGAGAGGTTTCTAGAAGGAGCCACCGATGATGGGTGGCAGTACCTTGATGACGATATAATCACCGTATGATACAGGGATCCTCCAAAGTGGATCTCTCTCAAGAGGAGGATTGTGGTTGTTGTTGAGTATGTCAGAGCAGCAACACAGGGTGACGTGCTAATGGAGGAGGAGAGCTTCGATGAGGAGGACTCAGAAGAGGACACATAGTCAAAGGAGGATGACTTGGATTAGTA
Organism: Pseudotsuga menziesii; assembly: GCA_001517045.1. Classification (NCBI taxonomy): domain Eukaryota; kingdom Viridiplantae; phylum Streptophyta; class Pinopsida; order Pinales; family Pinaceae; genus Pseudotsuga; species Pseudotsuga menziesii. Next base: position 346 of record LPNX011036101.1, read on the forward strand.
GCTTGTGATGCTTCCCCCAATGCATTGGTGCATGGGGATTTTTGTATGATATGTATGATCAGATAAGAAATCTTGTGAAGCTTATCATTTTGTAATGAACAATATATTTATGATATATATGCACGTGGATGCACCTTTTTATATTTTTATGGGTTTTTATGAGTCTATTTTTATGATTATGGCTATATGATGTATATGACATATGTATGCATGACTATATGATGATGCATGATACAATGCATTTTCTATATGCGATGATTGATGTGCCACTCTAGAACATCATTAGTGATTTGGTTTTCTACACTATTGGGACTTCTTGGAACATGCATGAATTAAAGGGATTGAAAATGTCTAACCATGTGTCTAGTGCACATGAACTTTATAAAGAGGCAAGGATCACATACCTGGTAGCAGTTATCTAACTGGGAGACATGCAACTGGGATACTAAGAAGACATTAAGGTGATGAATACCCAATTTAAGGATGGGGGTTAGGAGACCAATGACACCATCGCACTCAACCTGGTTGTTGGTAGCAATACCAACAAACATTATGTTGATGTGCATCAACTCATGTGATGGGGAATAAATGACTCCACGCAGCTGAGGTGAGATTAGGAGACCATATACTTGCACCGTCAACAAAACCGATGTAGCGAGGTGAGGTAGGGCCCATCTAGAGAAACCAAGGAAACAAAATTTGAGACTCATGGAAAAGACGATGCAAAAAAAGAAATAAAAACTATGATACAAGGATAGTCATGGTGAGTGACTTAAGGAATATAACCTCTTGAGGTAGACCCCATTGTGGGGATTCTTCAAGAGGTGACTGTTAGAGTCACCAAGGAGATATGATCCCTTGATGAGACATCAATGGATGACATAAGGGCCATACCATATGGAGTCAAACTTCCCTTTCCCAATCTTATCAATGGCTTGGTCATATACGAGGACAAGGTCCCCCTCACTGAAGGTGAATGGGTGGACGTGGGAGTTATAATGGGACTTCGACCGAGTCTTAACCGCTTTGATCATTTGTAGGGAAACATGATGGTTCTCATTGGTATGTTCAATAATAAGTAGGATTTGTTCTAATGTTTAAGTATCAAGTAGAAGATCGATGGAAAAGGGGAGCAACGTAATCTAGAATTCAATGGGAAGAACTGATTCCACACCCTGGACTAAGTGAAATGGGGTAAAACTTGTGGCAATTTTAGTCGATGTGCAGTAGTCCTAGAGGGAGGATTTGTGGTAGTTCCAGTTGGATTTGTGTTTTTCCATCATTCATTGGAGCAGGGTTTTGAAGATCTTGTTAACATCCTCAACTTGGAAATTTCCCTAAGGTTAATAAGAGGAGGAATACTGGTGTTCAAACTTCAACATGGAGGAGAGATCTGTCCAAATAACATCCTCAAAATGAGAACCATGGCCGAAAAATTACTATTGGGGGACACTGAAATGAGTGATAACGTGGTTAAAAAATAACCTTTCTGCAATATTAACCTTACAATTGAAAGTAGGCATGGACTCAACCCACTTGGTAAAGTAATCAACAACCACAATGATGTATTTATGTTCTCTGACTGAAGGAGGGTTGCAGGTCATGAAGTCAATCACCCATTTTCAAAAGGGACTGACTCTGACGACGGGCTGTAGCGGCACGAGAGGTGTCATTGCTTTCGAAGCAAAGATATGATAATTAAGGTAGTGTTTGACTGCATGGATGAAATCAGAAAATATGGTGGGCCAGAAATAACCAGTGCTGAGTATATTTTGAGTGATGACCAAACTGGAGAGGTGACCACCACAGGCTCCACTATGACAGTTATTCAGGACTTCTTTAGCTTCATCATGGGTGAAGCAACGTCACGATATGGTTTCGACACCGTGGTGATACAAGACATCACCAATAAGGATATATCAAGTAGCTTGGTGTCAGATGTGATCATGATATTCATGGATTATATGGGGCCAAAATTTCTATGTGTGAAAGTATAGGAGAATGCCACCATACCATGGGTCTACCATAGAGATGAAAAATAAGAATTTGTCAGGAATATTGATTGTGATAGGTGGTGAGGTAGACGATGAAGGGAATTATACCATTAAGGAAGCTAATTCCAAATCTTTGGTTCTTTTTCATGCGATAAATTCCAGGTCATACTCTTATGGAACAACAATCCACTTGGAAGCATGACCTTGGATAAGGAGATGACTCATGAGATAACACATGGGGTTGCAATCGGCCATGACTCAAGTTTGTCTCAAGAGAATATAATGGTGTAACTTATATACTGAAAAGAAAATGGTGAGGGACATCTCTTTGTGGGAGTAACATAAAGGTGTTCCAAAAAATTCCCGACTTACACAATAAATCATGTGCTCTTGATAAGCATCATCTTATTGAACCAAGACTCTAGCGATAGAATTTTTAGATGGTGACACGTAGAGGATAAACTCCTTGGTGAATTTGGGAGGAGACAACAATGGAGAAGAAGTTGGATCTTGTTTCAATGCATTGAAAACTCCTTGCGCATGCTCATCCCATACAAAAGGATTGTTGGTATGGAGAAAGTGTAAGAACCCATGGACTTTCGTCGCATAGTCTGGAATAAATCAACAAAGGAAATTGGCCTTGCCTTGGAGGCTCTACAATTGGAGCATAGTACGTGGGGGGGGGGAGATTCAAAATGGATTGAACCTTCAGAGGATCCACAAAAATCCCTTTGTGAGACACAATGATTCCTAGAAAGTGACCGGCTGGGACACAATAGACACACTTAATGGGGTTCAAGAGGACGTTATATTTGCGACATCGCAGGAATACTTGTTTTAAGTCATCCAAATGTTGAGAACACTTCCAAGATAGAGTTGTGAGGTCATATAGATAGACCAGGATAATATGAATGAGGTCATGGAAGTAAAATTTCATCACCCACTTAAAAGTGGCTCTAGCATTTTTAAGGCCAAACGACATTACACGATACACAAACGTTCCTATGGGGGTAGTTAAAGAGGTTTTGTATTGATCCTCTTTGCAAATATGGGTTTGGTTATAATCGAAGAAACCATCCATGAAGGAAAAAAAATCATGGATGGTGCAAGCGTCAATGATCTAGTAAATGAATAGAGTATGGAAGTTGTCTTTGGGACATGCCAAATTCAAGTCACAGAAGTCATTATAGATGCGAATGGTACCCTGTTTTTTGTTTATGGGAACATGATTGGAAGCCCAAGTGGTATACACAATGGGGTATATGAAACCTGCTTTACGCTATTTCTTGATCTTAGATTTGATGGAGGGATTCTTTGATGGGTGAATCGGTCTTTTCTTTTGGCGAACGGGGGAAACATTAGGCCATGTGTCGATATGATGTTAGACAATAGATAGATCAAGCCTAGGCACCTCAGTATATGACCAAGCGAAAATATCACAAAAATCTTGAAAAGTGTTTTGTATGAATGTACTTCTTCAGGTGAGAATGATGATCTGAGTGTAATATATTTAAATTCCCCATGTTTGGTTGATATATTGACCTTAATGGTTTGCAAAATGTTAGCAATGTTACCCTCTTTAAAGGTGTTAGCTGTCAGAATTAGTTATTTAAACCAGTCGACACTTCCATAGATCAAGCCTTTCGCTTCGATAAAGTACTTGTCCAATGATGAAGAAGGCTCATTGGGCATGCAAAAAGAGCGATGGTTCATATAATCCCATGAATATTTAGGAGTCAAAAAAGCTTCAAGAATATCCTCACCATTATGAAAGTAGTGCATGGATAGATCAGATGGATATTCTGTGGAGGAGGGGGGGGACTACTGGAGCTAGATATCATGTAGATGGTGTTGGTGGTGTTCGAATAAGAATCTATAGGGTGGATCTCCTCAAGCACAGTAATTTTAGACTCATGGGAGTTCTTGCGAAGGTCATTGAGGAGTGACCAGTACTTGGTAAGTTTGGGCAATGGTGTGTATAATGTTAGAGTTTATACATTAATCTAGCATTATATTAGGATATTTTAACTGAGAGAATAACAAGCATAGGAATCAAACACAAGAGACAATGAACATAGTGTTTTTCCTCAGGGAAACCATAAATGGAGAAAACCATGTAACTTCCTTAGAGATAGAATCAACACCAAAAGTAAAACCCCAAAATAGTAAGATGATCTCCCGACAATAGTAGCCTCTTTCTTCCTAGCTCGAGTTTCATCTTCTTCCTCAGCTATGTGCTACAACTGAGTGTGAGTGAGTGTGTGATAAATAGAGAGGCTCACTCTCTATTTATATGAATTCTTGACTTGACAATGACTCACTAGGGCTGACTTCTCTAGGAGAGTCTAATAACCCTAGTGCCCCGGAACTGCGGGGACTTTAACCCTTGAACAATAGGAGGGTTACTTACAATGACTTGACATGACTTGTTTATATTATAGATCCTCCCGATAGGAACATCGAGGCATGAGATGACACAAATACATTATAGACACTTCCCAGAATAAACATCGAGGTACAAGACATAAGATATATAAGCGAATACATTCTGAAGTTACAAATACATCAAAACTCCCTCTTAACTAGGAAGGTATTCTCTTAACACAATTTATTAGCACTGGTGTTCTTCTCTGTATTGACTAGATCATATTTTCATCTTCATATTCAATTTGTCTTCTTCGTCTTCTTCGTCTTCTTCGTCTTCTTCATCTTCAAGTCACCTTCATCTTCAAGTCTTCTTCTACGTCATCTTCTTCTTCAAGTCTTCTTCATCACGAGATCTAGATCATCATGACTGCTGGATCATCATCACTGTATCATCATCAAATCTAGATCATCACTTGATCTGGATCATCATCAAGTCTGGATCATCATCAGATCTAGATCATCACTTGATATGGATCATCATCAAGTCTGTATCGTCATCATTGGTGCTATCTCAGAATGGTGCTATCTCTCGATTCTTCTTGTCATAGGAATTTCTACAGAGCTAGACATTTTTCATGCTGGTTGTAGGCCTACCCTTCATGTAGGTATTCAACACTTATATCTGACCCTAATTCATAATGGCCTGCCCAACTCTTACATCTGACCTCATCTTGTCAAAAAGGCATGCCTAACACTCACATCTAACCTCATCTTGTCAGAAAGGCCCAGCACTCACATTTGACCACATGTAAATACATTGTGCCAGAATGGATCAACACTTACATCTGACCTCATCTTATTGGAAAGGCTCTGCACTTACATCCGACCTCATCTTTCCAGAAAGGCACAACACTCACATCTGACCATGTGTAAACACAACGCGCTAGAATGGCTCAACACTTACATCCAACCTCATCTTGTCAGAAAGGCTCTACACTTACATTTGACCATGTGTAAACACATCACATCGAAAGGGCTCTCAGTCCCAGACTGAGGCTTCTTGGTAACTGACCAGGTGGCTCCATTCTCCCAGAGAATGGCATCAGCCCTTATATCTGATCAAGTGGAAACACATCCCTCAATCACATCAGAATGGCCATGCACTCACATCTGATCATGTAATACTACATCCTACAGTCATATCAAAATGGCCCTCGGTCCCAGACTGAGTATTCCTAGTAACTAAGTAGGTGCCTCCATTCCAAGAATGGCATTCAGCCCTTAGCTTTGAGCATGTAGGAACCAATCCTACAGTCACATCAGAATGGCTCAGCACTCACATCTGACATGGAAGGAACCAAATCCTCTCACCATGGCAGAATGGCTCAGCCCTTACATCTAACCATGGAAGGAACCTAATCCTCTCACCATCTCAGAATGGCTCTAGGTCTCATCATTTCCCCTTGGAGGGAACCTCGATTTGGGGAACACCAAGCTTCTCCGTAAAGTACTCAAACTTCACTCTAGCCAATGGCTTCATCAACACATCAGCTATCTATTTGTTCGTCACAACATACTAGAGCTTCACTGCTCCTCTCTACACCATATCCCTGATATAGTGATACTTGATCTTGATATGCTTTGACTTGTCATGGAAAACTGGGTTATCTAACAACTTCACACAGCTCTATTTGTCGCAATATATAAAAGTAGCATCCAATTGGAGATCAAATAAATCAGACAGTAGCTTTCTCAACCACACTGTGTCACAACTAGTTGAACAAGCTATGACATATTCTGCTCTAGCTGTACTCAGTGCCACACATGACTGCTTCCTTCTAAACCAAGAGATCATACCTGATCCCATACTGAAGTAGCATCCTAAAGTGCTCTTCCTATCGATGGCACTACCTACCCTATCTAAATCAACATAACCCTCTAGGTTAATCTTCTGATTTTCCTCGTACTTGAGCCCATAATCAACTATACCCTTTAGGTACCTCAGAATATGATTTGCAGCAATCAAGTGAACATGTCTCGGATCTATCAGGAACTAGCTCGAGGTGTTCAAAGCAAAGAAAATATCTGGTCTCGCGTTCATAAGGTACATTAAGGACCCAATCATCTAACGATACATCATAGCACCAACCACTTCTGATGAAGCATCACTGAATAGCTTCAGGTTCGATTCCATAGGTGTGGTTATGGCCTTGCAGTCCATCATACCGAATCTATTCAAAATATATACTACATACTTCCCTTGTCCAAGGAATATTCCATATGCATTCTGCCACACCTCCATGCCTAAGAAATAGTGCATCATACCCAGGTCTTTCATTTCAAACTCAACAGCAAGTTTCCTCTTCGTATCAGCAATCAACCCATCCACACCTGCTACAAACAGATCATCCACATACAATAGGAGTATCACTGGATTTCCATCTTCAACCTTGTAGTAAAGGCTGGAATCTGCTTTACTCTTGGTAAAGCCCAAACTAGATAGAAAGCCATAAATTATGTTGTACCATATCGTGGGTTCCTGTTTCAAACCATACAAGGATTTCTTCAATCTCCACACATGGGACTCCCTGTCATGTGTCTCAAAACCGAGTGGTTGCTGCACATACACTTCCTCTTCTACTACACCATTCAAGAAAGTAGTCTTGAAATCCATCTGGTGTATCTTCCATTTCATCATTGCAGCCAGAGCAAGTACTGATCTAATGGAAGTGTATCTGTCTACAAGTGCAAATGTTTCTTCATAATCTATTCCTTTTTTCTAGGAGAAACCATGAGCCACAAATCTTTCTTTATATTTCTCTATGCTGCCATTTGCAACATGCTTGATCTTGTAGATCCATTTGGAAGTTACAATGAACTTCCCTTCTAGTCTTAAGACAACATCCCAAACATCATTCTTCATGATCGATTGATACTCTTCAATCATAGCCTCCTTCCGTTCTTTCCTTTCTGCCTCTTCTTCATAGTTGGAAGGTTTTTTATCAATAATGTCACATAGCAACGCTACATAACTGGAACAGGACCTAGTTCTTTTTCTTCCTCTATGTGTTTCTTCTGAAGCTCCATATCTTTCTGCACCTTGGATAATTTCACGTACCCAAGCAGGTTTCTTCTTATGAGGATTCTTCTCCTAAGGTGGATCTACAAGTTCTTGAAGTTCTTCTAATTCTCGATCTTCTTCTTGAATTTCTTCATTCATGGTTGTATCATGAATTCTAAGTGTTCTTATTTCTTCAGGTTCTTTAGCCGATCTCTTCCTGGATTTGACGTAGGATGAATCTTTCTCAAATGTTACATGTTTGCTAATGTTAATGTTCTTGAACCCTGGGAAGTATATTCTGTAAGCCTTCATGCTTTCAGAGTATCCCACAAATATACCCTTGTTTCCTAAAGGATCTAACTTCGTCCTCTTTTCTTTCAGAATGTGTATGTATACAGGACAACCAAATATTCTAAGATGGATAACTTTTGGTTTCTTGCCGGAGAATACTTCTTTAGGAGTCTTGTTCTCAAGTACTTTGTGTGGAGTACAGTTCTGTACATACACCGTTGTTCTGGAAGCTTCTGCCCATAGATGCATGGCAAGATCTTGGTCATGAAACATGGCCCTTGCTTCTTCCATGATCGTTCTATTCTTTCTTGCTACAATTCCATTCTATTGTGGATTATATGGAGTGGATAAATCCCTCATAATCCCTGAGTCTTTGCATAGCTCTTTGAATTCATTTAATGTTAATTCTTCGCCATTACCTGATCGAAAGGTCTTGACTTCTTTTCTGTGTGATTCTTGATCAAGGATTTGAATTCCTTGAACTTTTTGAATACTTCATATTTGTTCTTCATAAAGTATATCCATACCTTTCTAGAAAAATCATCAATAAAATAAACATAGTATACATACCCGCTAAGTGAACTGAATGACATTGGACCACATACATTAGAGTGGATGATTTATGAGATTCCTTTTGCCTTTCTCTCACTACTTGGAAATGTCTTCTTTCTGTTCTTCGCTTTCGCACATCCTTTGCATACACCTTCGTGTTTTATTTGTATTTTTGGGAGACCTTCAACAACTTTGTTTGCAACTGGTAGTGCTCTATAATTCACATGTGCAAGCCTGCTATACCAAAGCTCATTTAGTTCTACCAAGTCATGAACCAAAGCTTGTTCTGGTTGGCCCTTCAATTTGTATAGTCCTCCTTCTTGTTCCGTAATCACTACTGCATCATCGAAAGACTTTCCCTTTGGCCACATGAGGACTTGGGCATCTACAAATGCAACCCTCATTCCTTTTGCATCCAATGCAGATATGGAGAGGAGGTTCTTCTTTAGTCTAGGTATAAACAATACATCTTTCATCTTGATAGACTTTCCAGAGTCTACCTTGTATCAAGATTCACCACTACCTTTTATTGGATACTGGTAGTCATCTCTAAGTTTCACCTTGTGAGGTGATTCATGTTAAGGTAATTTCACAAAGGATTCCTTGAATCCTGTCATATGCTTGGAAGCACCAATGTCTATAAGCCAATCATTTCTGCCATGTGTGATAGTTCCCGTGAGAGCGGAAATCAAAACATATTCTTCATATCTTGAAGAATCATCACTGTCTTGTCTATTTCTATTTATGGAAGGTTCATCATCCTCTGTAGCATGAGCATGATGTCTTCTCTTGTTTCTCTTTTTCTTGTGAGAGCTACTTTTGTTTCTAGGACAATCACTAGCAAAGTGTCCTCTTTCGTCACATGTATAGCAAATGAACTTAGAATTATCTCTAGGATTTCTAAAGTTATTTCTTTGATGAGAGTACTTACCTCTATGGTGGCTAGATCTGGTTTTCTTGGATTGTACTGTGAGAGCTTGATCTTCACTTCCCATCTTTTCTTCTCGAGCTGCTATCCAAGCTTCTTCTTGAGAGCATTCTTCCCATAGTCTGCTGAACTTGACTAACTTCTTTCTAGCACAAATCCCTTAAATGAAAGAGTCCCATGTCCTAGGGAGGCCATTCAAGGTGGTCATCACAATCTCTACATTCTCCACTTCTTCATCTATTTCTTCAACCTATTCTTTGATCTGGGAGACCCTTGTGAAGTATGACTGTATGGTCTCTACATTCTAGATCTCCACATTTTTCAATTGGTTCCTCAAGGTCATCTTCTAGTTTATTTTCTTTCCTTCAAACAATTTGGTCAGGACATCAAACATAGCTTTAGGTGTCTTTAGGGAGGACACCTATGGTATTAGGTGATCCTTGATTGAATCAGCAATAATCCTCTTAGCCATAACCAACTTATTCTTGTGTAAGGCCTTAGCCTCATCTCCCTCTGGAACTGGAATCTCCTCATTGATGTAGGAGTCCAACTCATTTTCTTCCAGGACTAGGGAGATCCTATAATTATAGGCTTGGAAGTTATTAGCTCCCTCAAGCTTTTCATCAAGCTTGGTATGATGAGACATCTTAACTGAGAACCTCAAATGGAAATACAAAATATTTAGACCTTACCAGGTCAAGATGTTAGATCTACATTTGGAGCTGAATTTTTGCAGTGCTGGTTCAGGAGCAGATTAGGGTTTGGATTTTCTAGAGTTCTGTCGAACCAAATGCTTTGATCTTGATATCTAAACTTATATTTTGAGGAGGATATCAATCCAGGCTGGGGCTCACTGAAAAATTCCACTTTTGTGGAAATCCCTAATTTATGGCAGTAGTGTCGGGTCCAAAACTAAAAAATCTTAGAATTGGATTCTGCTTTGACAGAAAGATGCACCCTAGGGAGGAGATTTAGTCCAACCTTATTTTTCTGAAAATATGTGGAGAGAGATCCAAAAAATAGGAAGCCCTAGTTCCCGCATATGCACAGTTTCTTCATCTCAGGTTAGGTTGATAGCATGCTAGATTTTTAACATTAATCTAGCATTATATTAGGTTCTTTTAACTGAAAGAATAAAAAGCACAACAATCAAACACAAGAGACAATAAACACAATGTTTTTCCTCAGGGAATCCATAAATGGAGAAAACCCCGCAACTTCCTCAGAGATATAATCAACACCAAAAGTAAAACCCCAAAACAGTAAGATGATCTCCCGACAACAGCAGCCTCTTTCTTCCTAGCCCCAGTGTCTTCTTCTTCCTCATCTATGTGCTACAAATGAGTGTGAGTGAGTGTGTGATAAATGGAGAGGCTCACTCTCTATTTATACTAATTCTTGACTTAACAATGAATCACTAGGGATAAATTCTCTAGGAGATTCTAATAACCCTAGTTCCCTGAAACTACGGGGACTTTAACCCTTGAACAATAGGAGGGTTACTTACAATGACTTGACATGACTTGTTTACATTATAGATCCTCCTGATAGGAACATCGGGGCATGACATGACTCAAATACATTATAGACACTTATCGGAATAAACATCGGGGTACAAGACATAAGATATATAAGTGAATACATTCTGAAGTTACAAATACATCAACATATAATGAATATATAGGACACAAACTACACATGGGTGGTTGGTTCAAAACGATTTGTTCTTAACCAAAGGTATGGTTGGTACATTGATAAATGGAGCGTCGACGGTCTTGACTAAAATTCCCATGTGGGTTTGAAGTATAGGAAACTCAAGACAATGTCGCATCACATGGAGTTGGACATCGCATAGAGCACATGTAGGAGAAGGACATAGTTCTATCATCGCTTTGGATATCTTTCCCCCAGTATTCATGGAAGAGGTGGTGCAGTAGTAGAGACAGAAGTAGTCATTTTTGTACTAGGAGGTGGGTGTGACATCATCTTAATAGGTTGTATGAGATTCAATACAATTTGAGGAGTTAGGGAAGGGGTAGCTGGATCAAGGTACCACACAGTAATACCCAAAGTGAAACTAGGAAGGTTGAGGGTAGCCATGACATGCTTACTCACAATGCGAGAAGGTGGAAATAGGAAGGGAATCATGTGGACAGGGGAGTGAACCCAAATAATTACCTAAGATTTGTGGTTTAGGTTGCGAAGAGTTTGGAATGCTACCAGATGTGATAGTGCACAAATCCGATATATCATTTGATGAAGGAGGAGGTGGAAGGGACAAAATTTTTTTTGCCATAGGAGGACTAGCAAATAATCCTATGCCAATGGTAGACAAGGAAGGTATGGAAAATCTATCTATGGTAGCGTTGATAGTAGGGAGGACGTGTTCTAGAGTGGTCAGTCCATTTGAATCATAGTACATCAGTTGGTTATGGTCATGATCTTCCCATCACGAGGGAAAAATAAGAGTCAAAAGATGGTAGAGGAAAAAAATTGCATTGCACACATATAACTACGTCCTAGGAGGAGGTTGTAATAGAGTTGGACGTTGACAACCTTGATGTCAATGCACATTTTTTTGCTGACTAAATCAACCAGGACATTAGTGAGGATGCCATGGGGCTAAGCAACATGACCATCGTAGGAGCAGATAGCAGTGGAAGAAGTTTGAAGAGTTGGGGATCCAAGTTTTTTCCAAACAAAGGTTGACATAACACAGGTGGATGCCCCCTCATCAATTATGCATCGGTGAATAACCAAATTCCAAATCATGACCAAAACTTGGAAGGAAATGGATGATGGCATCTGGGCTTCTCCTTGATCCACATCAAAGGTGATCAACCTAGAGTCATTTGGATAGATGACACCTGAAATGGACAACAACACTTTACGTTGCGAAGGAAAAGTTTTGAGGACTTCCAGAGTGTTGCACCTGGAAATTCCATGTTAGCTGGAATATTTCACCTCCTATGGATAGAAAGGTGTTCCATTGGTCTGAATGGTTCATATCCAAAACAAATAGAGGACAGAGGTTGAATACTCTCCCTAGATGCCCTAGATACCTGAAATGTAATGCTTCAATTGTTACCTTGTGTACCTGCAATAAGCTTCAACATGCAAACATATCAAAACCACCAGAATATAATCTACTAATCTATGTTAGTGACTAAGGAATCTAACAACATACATGTGAAATCATAAAACAACAATATATGTGGGACAAAAATCAACTTGCATTAAATAAATATGAAGAAGTTTACAACCAAGCCTTAGTGTTGACATGCATCTCCATGAAACCAAGCATCCTCATCCCCATAAGATCCGACTCTAGCTCTCTCTATGCTCTCCAATGATATGGACCAAGTGATCAATCCAACAGCATAAAAATACCTTAAGAGTTCTCCCCCTCAACCATGGGCATAAGCTTGTATTTATAAGGCTTAATGGATAGGGTATGTTGAGATATTAGTGGGAGAGGTGGCCTCTAAGATCCTAGGATGAGGGATTTCGAGCTTAACTAACCCACAATAGTAGGGATAAGGGAGGACATGGGGATTATCATCTAGAAGCCTCAATAAACTTCTCTTTTTCCCTTTTTACCCAGGGTACCACATTTCTCCTTTACTAAACAGAGTGGTTCTGGTAATAACCGCTTATGGACCAAGGGCCATAAGCGGTGGCATCGCTTATGAGCAATAGGGGATAGGCGGTGCAAACAAGGTACCACTCCTGGATAACAAGGTAAGCATGGTGTTGGGAATTTGTATGAAAGATTGACATTTAGTATGGGTTTCCACTATAGAAGCTGGGATTCAGGGCAAGTAGGTATGTCAAATGTCTTATCACATGATGGTGACAGAATTTTGGTATAACAAGATGCCCCCCAAAGAATGAGTCTTAGAGAGATACGATAAATGAGAGATTTGAGAGAACAAGTCGTCACCATGAGATGAAAATGTCGGCTTGATCGGAGCATGTCATTAAGTAGGCATCTGTAGTACATCAGTATTTTGAATCATAGACACAAGTAACCAAACTCATGGATGCAAACCAATACAAGGTAGATCCATGAGCGGAATAAACAAGCATGGCTACTAGAATGCAGCGTAGATCCATGTGATAGAGGACTCTAACTTGGACATAGCTTCCATACATACAACATAGGTCTATGTCATACAGATGTAAATTTGAGCATATCCACGACCATACAAATGTGGATCCATGCTAGATATACAAAACTCCATCGCAACCTAGGGAAAAGCAATGAGCGCTCTAGACTAACACCCATGTTCTTCGTCTCATCTTCCACGAAGTACGATTCTATCCATGCGAGTACAATGATCTGAAGTCGAACACAGTAGAAACCACTTGATTACTAGCCAATGATGTGAACTGTTAACAAGTGCAAGGGAGATCACCATTAATGTCAATGATTCCCAAGGTACTCTAGTACAATCTACTGAGTGTGAATAGATGTCCTAATGTCGAACACCTAGTCGACTCTATCAATCAAAGGTCAATGATGTGAACCCATTTCGATAGTGAGAGAATCTATCATTAAGGCATATAGATCTCAAGGTACCAAATATTTTTTCTAATACTATTTCCCGGATGATGAGGTGATGTCGATGAAAAAAGTCTCGTCGAAGGAGGGCCATGATGAGTCCCACATCGACGACATGAAACTCAGAACATAGTTCTGGAATGATGTGTATGTAGTAACCATAAGACTGACTCAAAGATACTGACACAAAGACTATGTAGACAGCAGAGGTAAAACTTCTTCAAATCCCCTTTGAACATCAGGCGGAACATCAAAAAGACATGGCAGCATGACTGAATGAGACAAACACAAAATGCGAGAGTGGACAATGCATTCTTTTGAAAGACTCAAAGGATTGAAATGACTCATGAAAGTGGATCGTCATAGAGATCAGCTGAATACCCAATTGACTAGCATGATTATGAAGACAAGTGCCATGTTCAAAGGTAACAACAAACAACTGCCATTATTCACAAAATGATTCCCTTCCCATTTCCCCCATCATGATTGACGAGTGCCTCTTTTCAGTTTTACAAGTTCAAAGAGGGTAAAAAACACTCGATATAGCTTATCGGAAGACAAGTCCAGACTCATATGTTTTACGAACCTGAGAGAAGAGGGGTTCATTCCCAAAATGGGTCTTTCAATGTTTAATTTAACGATTCCAATGAAATAAAACTCGATATCATTCATGTTTAGAGAGTCTGAATGAATATGGAAGAAGAATCCAAAGGGGTCCTTTTTCGTATGATTTAGTCCCTAAGGCCCGAAAAAGTGTAAAATCATAGCTTAGAGAACTCTTCTAGTCATGATTGGCTGGAGTGTTCCTTTTTTTGTAAGTAGTCCTATCCGAACTGAAAAAGGGATAACCTACCGTTGGACAGATGACCCTTCAAATACTTTAACGAGCGTGAAGAAGACAAGATCGCTCGACAATCTTTTCGTATTTAGGGGGCTTGAAAAGAGTTTAAAGAGAACTCCATGAGGTTTCTTTATACAATGTTATATTTTACGATCCTAAAAAGAATCAGAAATGAAATTGATGACCATTTCGTATTTAAGGAGCCTGAAAAAGAGGTGAAAAGAGGACTCCATAACGTTTCTTTACACAACGTTTATTTTTACGAGCCTGGAAAGAAACTTGAAATGGACTCGGACCTTTGATACTAGATTTTAACGAGCGTGACAAAGTGTCGTAATAAAAACTCAATGACCTTTTCCATTTTGTGAAAGTGCGAAAAATCCATAAACAAACTTTCAAAGCTTCTTACTAAAGTTCTCTTATCCTGCAAACGACTCAAAAACAAGTGTTAAATGCATTTAAGACCAACATTAAGGGATTACGATAGATAAAATTTGACTAAAATATGATTTTATATCAACACTATATTAAGTTGGACCCAAAAATTCCTATATAAGTCAAGTAAATAGTAAAAAGTCAAATCATTTCACTATTTACCTCTAGCAGAGAGCACTTGGAGCATTTTCTTAGCCAGATCTTCCACTGCTGATACCGGGAGTTTCCACCATTTGTTTTCAGCATCGTTAGTTGTAGGTAATATCTAAGACCCTTATCTTTCATTTCATAGTACTTATTTTGAGATTTAGTGGGGTTTTGGGCCCATATGGCAAGCCCTAAAAATCAAAATGTGGGCACCGCGGCCACACCTTGCGGGATACGCGGTACCACCCAAGAACTGCGCCAATAACGTAGTGGACAGGCAGTGCCACTACCTATCTCCAACGATGCACGGGAGGTGCCGAGCGTGGATAACTTAAACTAATAGTATGAGAAATATAACTTCATTCTTTTTATTTTCAATGATTTAAGGATGATTCTAATGCATACCATTATTGTTTTTGGCAGGTCTAGGTTGCTCAAAACATGGTGATATGGAAAGAAAGAATGCATGACAATGAGGATGTTGCTCCCGATAGAAATGTGGGTTGTATTGCCACACTACAGGACTATGGGATCCCAAAGTTCTTCTGGATCCAAAGCATGGTGTCGCATGAATGGTTACTAGAACACATACTGCAAATGTGGAATCTAGAGGAGCAGTATTTCAAGGTGGGGGCCCATATACTTACAGTGGAGGTAGAGGATATCTACTTCCTGACTAGTCTATCGAGACGGGGTGCCCCCATCTCACTAACAGGTTCTCGTGGTGGGGACATCACTACCAGAGAGCTTATAGATCGACCCTGTGCACCAGGGACAGGTATATCGGGGAAGAAGATCCCCATCAGGGTAGTGATAGATAGGGATCTATGGACTATTCTGTTCACCATGCAGAGGGTGACTAGGAGTCAGGGTGTGCACCAGGATTCCAGGGCACACATGCTATACACCATAGAGGTAATGGCACCCACGGTGTTCAACTGGTAAGAAGCCATGCTTCCAATCTTCAAGGATCAGCTGACTAAGTGTCGGTAGGGAGAGCTAAAGCAGTTTGGTTTTGGTTCCATTTTAGCCTGCTTATTCTTCGAGCGGGTTCCACAGATGAGACCTCAGGTGGTCTTCCAAATTTTGAGAGCATGGGACCCCCGTATGCTGAGGTGGGTCCAGGTCATGGCTCGCACAAGAGAGGGTATGGGAAGGGTGAATTTTGGTTATCCATTCTTCAGATGGCTACGAGATCAGATCCTCATGATTGAGGATTATGCTTACGCAGGCATGAACTTCACCGAAGATCCTGACCTACCACTCCCACCTGGTGGCTAGTGGGGTGATATTGGTAAGAAGCAAGAAACCCTAAAATGGACAAAATGTTTTTATGTTTTTCAAAGTTTTTTATTTTTTATGTTAAGTGACAAGACCTGTATATTCTCATGCAGATGTTGGAGCAACAATACCTGGGGGAACATCTCCATTGGATAGGCAAGCTGGATCCTGCTTTGTACCACAGAGTGATGATATCACTGGGGAGCTGGAGGAGAACCTGGAGAGGTTGGATTTGGATATCCCATATGCTGACATAGATGACCTCCCGATGAGATATCAGAGATCTACAGTGGGAGTACTGGGCCGATTCAGTAGGATGCTATGTAGGGTAGCTCGAGCAATGATGTGCTATCACGAGCACAACTAGTGTATGAGATATGTACTGAAATCTGATAGCTTCAGGATTTTGTATGATGATTTTGCCTAAAATCCTACGTGCTTCAGAGGAGGTCCCAGGACCTATTTTTTGTAAACTTTTTCATATATATATATATATAGTCTTTTACATGGTGTTTATATGTTTCAAATGGTAAATGTGTTTTCTATGAGTTTTACGTGTCTCTAAATGTTTATTTACAATGGACCATGTTTGATTTACTGTCATGAATGGGCAATATGCCAGTCTATGATGTAGTTAGCCAATGAGTCAGTAACTGCATTATGTTCCCTAGGGATATGGCTATAAGTAATAGTTTCGAATGATGTTTCTAACAAATGCACTCTCTAGAAGAGGCAGAGGAGTACTGGGTTCCTAATGGTGTAGACGTGGTTCAAATGGCGAACCACGAGTTGTGAGTCCATCAAGACTACTAGATCACGAACATTCTGTGAGGCATCTTTAGTTAAAAGAATGATGACTTCTTCATACTCGGCGATGTTATTAGTAGCGGGACCTATACAAACCGCTCCTGAACTAACCAAATCTTCAGCTGAGGAATAGAAAACCCAAGCAGCCAAGGAGAGATTCAAGGTGTGGCGGCAAGCACCATCAACGAAGTCGTAGAAAGCCATTTGCATGACCAAAACATGGTATAAATAGATGTGGATATGAAACTCAAAACCATCTTCAAAATACTAAAAGCATACTAAAATCCAATCAATATACATATATACAAGATACCATCCGAGAAAGACCTAGGCATAGTACCTTTTTAGGTACAACCCATTGCGAGGTTTCCCCAAAGGGATTCCATCGTAATCAACGAGCTCGTAAGCTACTTTCTCTAACACCTTAGAAATAACGAAAGGTCCATACCACATGGACTCGAACTTACCTTTCCCTAGTTTGTCATATCTCTAGTCATAGGTCAAGACTAGGTCACCCTCATTGAAGACACAAGGTTGGACGAATTTATCATACTGTGCCTTGACGTGTTTCTTATGTGCCTCATTAGCCAAGGCAGCATCTTTGCGAGTCTCGTCAAGGTTACTCAAGTATAAAAATATTTCTTCCTCTGCAGAAATGTCTGGGAGAAGTTCGATGGCAAGTTGTAAAGATGGAATTTGACATTGGATCTGTAAGATGGCTTCAAGTCCATATATAAGCTGAAATGGTGTGAAACCAGTAGCTGTTTTTACAGAAGCCCGATAAGCCCAAAGAGTGGAGAAAAGAACGTGGTGCCAGTTGGATTTATGGTGTCCAACCATCCAACGAAGCATGGTTTTTAAAACTTTGTTAATGGCCTATACCTATCCATTAGCTTGTGGAAAATACGACGTAGATTTTTCATGGCAAAACCCTAGCTTGGAACTCATTTCCTCCATCATCTGATTACGGAAATGGGATCCGTGATCAGTAACGATGGACTGCTGAACTCCAAATCTAGCTATGATATGATTGAACAAGAAGAGAGTGGAAGTCTTACCATCTTCCGTATATGTAGGCATGGCCTCAGCCCATTTAGTGAAATAATCAATGGCTACAATGATGTTACCATGCCCCCCGAATGAGGTAGGCTTACAATGCATGAAGTTAATCCCCCATTTGGTGAATGGGCCAAGGGAAATGATGGGGTGGAGTGGAGCAGGATGGGTGCGCTTTTTAGGATAGAAGTGTTGACAAGGTGGGCATTTCTTAATAGCCTCATGACAATATTTGAAGATAGAAGGACATAAATAGCTAGCGCAAATAATTTTCTGGGCTGTAGCCATCCCAGATAAATGACCGCCACATGCTCTAGAGTGGAAATCATTCAACACATGTTCAGCCTGCTCATGAGTGAGGAATTGCTAGAGAATAGAGTCATTCCCATGTCTATACAAAGTATCATTCAGGATGAGATAGTATTTCGCGTGGTGACGGATATGGCGGTGATCATCGTGAGATAAATGCGGCTGAAAACGCTGTGTCTGGAGATATATCAGGAAATATCCATACCAAGGATCAATAGTTCTTATCAGGAATAGGAATTCATCCAAAAATGAATCACTGGGCTTGTTGCCGCCTTTTCACACACCTGGGTCACGTGGTAGAAATCTTCAAGCCACTCGGTGTGTCCTTGGGGGCAAGTCTCCAGTCAAGGCTATCACCTTGTTCTTGACTCCTCCGTTTAGGCTCAACTCCTAACGAAGCCAAGGGGGGTAGACCTTATTAAGTTACTAAGGATGATTTCTTAGTGTGATGATGTTAAACTGAATCAGTTACTTAGGAGTTTGAATATTTTAACTATAGACAATTAAAGATGACGAGATACGAAAATAAACACACGAAAGCACAAAGCTGATACACAATGTATATATGAAGCCAAAATGACCAGTGCCTTAAAATGGAGTCAAATCAATAAGATTGATGTGCTTGCATGTGCTTGGAGTGAGTGTTTTGCGATTGCATCTTTGTATGTTTGAAGTTAAATGTGAAGTATGAGTTGATTAAATTAGGCAAAGGGGGACTCCAGATATACCCGAGAGTACTTGGAGTATGTCCAAAACTAAAACTTTACGGCTACCCACAAGGAATATGTGGGATGAAATGGAGTCTATGGGGCTATTTTTCGTAACGTACCCATTAGGGTGTGATAGATATTGGCGCCCCGAGGTCACTTTTCAGAAGTTCCCACTTCCTTTGGGTATTTTGCCACCGTAAAGGTTTGATCTAGGTGTTGGATTTTCACCTGATGGTTTGTCAGTTGGGGAGAGTGAGTCCTAATTATACTAGTCACCCAAGTGCTATTGATATAGCTTGACTGATTGGATGAACCATATCCAAGTGCAGAGCATACACACCGGAGTCTTGTAAATTTTAATAATTTTTAAACTGGATGTTCTTGTTTAAAAGAAAAGCCTCCAAGAACCTCTTTCGATCCAAGTGGATCTCAATCAAGGAATCGGGGAGGGGTTAATTTTAAATTTGCTTGATAAACAAATGATAGAAAAAATGAAACAGATACACATTTCTATTTTCTTAATTAATCCTACCACGAATCTCTTTCCCCTTTCGGGCCAATCGGGAAATCGTGGGGTAAGTATTACGATTACTTTGAAATGAAAGATATGGAGTATGGAATTAATAAAAAAATAAATTATACTACCCTCCAAATTAGATCAATGCCAGTAAACAAGAAATAAGCAGTAAGCGATGAAAAGGGCACCGACGCAAATCCCCCCAGGGGGGATGGGGAATGGGATCGAAAGAGCCTATTCCAAAAATGATTTTATTTATTAATGGTTACAGTATCATAGGAATGATATATCAGAAATTTCTTTTTCCTTATACAGGATGAAACCAATATTTTACAACTTTGGAAAAATTTTGAGTGTTTTGGTGAAAAGGGAGACCCCTGGGGGGATTTGAACGCTCCTGAGGCCACTTCGGACAGCGGATTCCTTTCCCTTCTGTTAGAACTGCTAAAATAAAGCAAGCATATTAGAATAAAAAATTCCCAAAATAACTTTAAGAGTACCTTTGGATCAGCCTACCTTATCTCACAAAAAATGAAGTTAAATCTAGCTAAACAGGAAGAAAAGGAAACAAGGAAAGAAAGCTTTCCTTGGGATCTTAGATTGCTGTTTGTGCAGCCAAAAAAAATGCACTGATATTGCATAATATTGAATTTTATAACAGCGAAAGGAAATCTAATGCATGCGATCTACAAGTTTCCTTTAAATTTTCATGCCAAAAAGACGATTTCCCTACAGCTAGATCTAGGATGCTTATGAAACTTTTTTAAGTGCAAGATATAGGATATGAGATATGAAAAATCAGATCTATGTATATTTTATTTTGATGAAACAGATCCAAATGAAATCACAGCTATGAATTGAAAAAATAACCAGGTAAAGTGTTGATTTTGAGGGAGGAAGAAGAGGAGAAAAGTGTAGGTTTCCTTGAAGATCCGCAGTAGAGCTTTCAGGTGGAATGCCGAGGGACTATGCCTTTGAAATGTTTTGAAGAGAATGAAGAAGCAAACTAGATCAGCATCCTCTCAAAAGTATGAACTTGCAACTCAGGTGAAATCAAAGAACTTGCCAAGAAACTTGTGAGATCCGATTAGTACATACAAAGAGATTCAAGATAACATGCATATAAGCTTATAGGACATGCTAAATCTAGATCTCTAAACATGCATCAAAGGAGAGTGACAGTCAATAAACTTATTGAACAACACCTTTCCTATCAATATTGTGATAAGCTAATTACCAATCTTAACCACAGATCTACAAGAAATTAGCAAAAAATGACCACAGATACAGGTTACCTCAGTAAAACAATGGCAATAATCATCCACACATGTAATGGCACCACACCGTATTGCCTCCAAATCTTTTCTTTATTTCAAATGCATAATTACAACAATACAATAGCAGCAACACCTCAATCCCATTTCTAACTAGCTTGGAAGAGGAAGCTGTGCCTGGATATATACAATTTGCAGGCCGTCCAGCCCAGGGGGGGCGCAATTCCTCATGGAATCAAGTGAAATCAACTAATGGAGAGTTCATCAATGCAAAACTGAAGCTGAACTGAGCCTATTTTTCAACCGGGGGCTTGATTGAGCTGACACATCAACCCATACACTGACACATCATCCCACAGAGCATCCAGGAGACTCCACACGTGTGGAGGATAGAGAGAGGGCACAATTCCCCATGAAGACAATTGTAGATCAAATATGGATCTGATTTGATCCCCTCCTTCAGTCAAGGATTTGTCAGATCTAGTCAATCTGCTCCAGATCTGATTGATTTCAATCAAATCGGTTGAGAATCCATTGATTTATTGATTTTGGATTTGCTCCATTATTCATGAGTTTATTAATTAAAATAATCAATAATTGATTTTTGGGGCTTTCTGACCTGAGTGATGGAAGATCACTCAAAACTAGGAAATAGTGGATCCATGGGTTTACATGGTGCTCTGAGCTTGAAAATGAGCACCTACATGACTGAAACCGATTATTTGGCCCACTTTATTTACAAAATCAAATTTTCCAATAAAACTATTAAAAAATAGCCTAAGTTTTGGAAAAATTAAAATTAAAAAAAAAACACTGAAAAAACTAAAAAATTTAAAAATTTAAAAACACCTAGGGGGACTTAGACATGTTCATATGACTAAAAAATGATGTCTAGCATGCTTATACATTGACACATAGACTCTAATAACCTCAATAGGCCCAAATTCCAAGCCGACCACCCCAACTTTGGAGGTATGGAGTGAAAAACTCAGAAATTATCAGTCGTTTATTCAACAACCAATAATAACCAAGGGAAAAAACACCCTGGGATAATTGGATTGACAAATGAAGTCTAAGAGATCGAGTCTTTTACAGACACTATCATGCTAGAACATTTATTACAATTCCCCCATTGGGTATGAACATGTGATATGATACAACAAGCACTTCCCAGAAGTACTTCCAAAGGTCTTTTTGAATTCTAAACAAGTTAACCCTGTCTGGTTCACCGGGCTCACTTGATAAAAACCACTAAGTACAACTTAGGTGGTAACATTTTGGCTCCAACTGTGGGAAGTGTGCTCGATCTGGTCTTTAAAGCAATGAGAGGATACGAGAACAACAGAATCTCTAGTTTATATACCCTAAAAAAACATCTCAACTTGACAAGAAAAACCTCAGCAACACAAGTTTTATGAAAAACCAAATGAACCACTAAGCTGATTTATTTAAACAAAATAGATGTAACTAACTAAAAGAAGCAAAGTTTTATTATAGCTAAAAATAGAAATGCAGAAAGTAAATGCTCTCTTTCAAAGAGCTCATTTTCCTACTCTAAGCATGATATAAAAAGGATCAAGTGTAATCAGAAATCCAATGTAACCACCTAAGCATTTTATTAACATAACAAACATTCCTTGTCTTTGGTTACCAGCCAAAGTAAGGATACCTTATTCAGAAGATGCAAACCTACGTGATGATTCAGAATGGGCGGGATGGATGGGAGATCATAAGTATGAACAATGTCATAATTTTTTTTCCCAAACTTGTATGTACTCATGCAGGCTGCTTCTATCCATGACTGGATAGGACTGATATACCAATCAGAACGATGAGGTAGGATGACTACATCATCATACTGATCATCGGGGCTTATCAAATGATAACCATTAGAGGAATTTTGGGGTCTAAAATGGGCCTCCTAAGGAAAATAATAAAATAATAGTTAAAATAATAAAATAATATTGATTAATTTTGGAGGAA
>LPNX011036101.1:26202-71583 GCA_001517045.1 Pseudotsuga menziesii
ATTAACCAGTTTGAGGAAAGTTTAATAATTTTAAAGGAGAGAAAGGGGAAGAAAGGTGCTTGTTGTTGAAGCAGATCTGCAGAGGGACCTTGGTAGAGAAGCACCGAGGGGCACAATTTTAGCAATCTCTGCTGGAAATCAATGGAATCAAACCTGAACCATAGATCTTCTAGCTACGGCAAACCTGTAAGCTACAACACAATTCCTGCATACAGAACTATCAGATCTGAAGATACATATGAGAAAGGGATGATACAGTATGCAAATAACCTTATTTAACATACAGGTATTAACTCATTCAAACATATGCAGCAAATAGAAAGTAAGTAAGCTTACTTACAATGATATATCCTTATTATTTAAGAAACCATTCAGGCAGACAATAATTAAGTGCAAAAAACTAGAGAAATAGCTGTTTCACCTCAATTGCAGCAAGACAATGACAATCCACACATGAAAGATACTCCACAATTGAGCCTCCAAAGCTTTTCTTTATTCAAAAAAATAAGATCAGTACACAGTTACAATGGCAAGCCCTTCAGTCCAGCTCTAACTAGCTTGGAAGAGGAGGCTGTGCCTTGATTTATACAAATTGCAGGCCATCTAGCCCAGGGGGGGCGCAATTCCTCATGGAATCAAGTGAAATCAGCTGATGGATAGTTCATCAATGCAGAACTAAGGCTAAACTGAGCCTACTTATCAACCGGGGGCCTGATCTGGCTGACACATCAACCCATACACTGACACATCGGCCCACAGAGCATCTAGGAGAGCCAAAACGTGTTGAAGAAAGGGGGGGGACGCAATTCCTCATGAAGACCACTATAGATCAGCTCCAGATCTGATTTGATCCCCTCCTTTAGTCAAGGATTTGTCAGATCCAGTCAATCTGCTCCAGATCTTATTGATTTCAGTCAAATCGGTTGAGAATCCATTGAGTTATTGATTTTGGATTTGCTCCATTATTCATCAATTTATTAATTTAAATAATCAATAATTGATTTTTGGGGCTTTCTGGCCTGAGTGATGGAAGATCACACAAAACTTAGGAAAAAATGGGTCCATGGGTTTACATGGTGCTCTTAGCTTCAAAATGAGCACCTACATGACTGAAACTGATTATTTGGCCCACTTTTATTACAGACTCAATTTTTCCAATTAAATTATTAAAAAATAGCCTAAGTTTTGGAAAAATTAAAATTTAATAAAAAACCCTGAAAAAACTGAAAAATTGAAAAATTGAAAAACACCTAGGGGGACTTAGACATGTTCATATGACTCAAAAAAGATGTCTAGCATGCTTACACATTGACACATAGACTCTAATAACCTCAATAGGCACAAATGCCAAGCCGACCACCCCAACTTTGGAGGTATGGAGTGAAAAACTCAGAAATTATCAGTCGTTTATTCAACAACCAATAATAATGAAGGGAAAAAACACCCTGGGCTGATCGGATTGACAAATGAAGTCTAAGAGACCGAGTCTTTTACAGACACTATCATGCTAGAACATTTATTAAAATTCCCTCATGGGGTATGAACATGTGATATGATACAACAAGCACTTCCCAGAAGTACTTCCAAAGGTCTTTTTAAAGTCCGAACAAGTCAACCCTGTCCGGTTCACCAGGCTCACTTGATAACAACCACTAAGTACAACTTAGGTGCTAACAGCTCCAAGCTATACTTGTCCTCATTTTCATACTTATCTTCTTCAAAGAAAAGGTCACAAGGTAGTAAACCTTCCAGACTATCATCATTATATGGAGAACACATAGGAGTCCCATCATGTATATTACAGTTTTCATCATAAGTTTCACTATAAGATTCTGTAATGGTTTCATCCTTAGGTTTGTTCTGTTTTGATGGTGACAAAGGGTAGGCATGGCCTACCATGTATATATGATCAGGCTCTCTTGAATTTGTTTCCTGATTACTGACCTCCGCCATCCCATGTTCTATAACCTGGTTTGCTATGTAGCAAGTACTTTCTGGGTGGAATTGCTCACAAGGTCTGCACCATGGAATTACTTCATCTACCAGATTAGTTGATTCTAACTAGTTTGGAATCCTAGGCTCTTGCTGAGGAAACTTCCTTTGATATACTTGATTCTGTTTTGGTTGAAAATTCCTAGGTCCATTATTTCTCTTCAGTGTAACTATTCTGTTCTGAATTTTATTCAATTGCTCAGATTGGTTTGTCATGAATTTTTCCAACAGGCTAGTTACCTTTTCCATGGGGTCTTTGGAGGTTTCCTTTTCCTCTAATTCAATGGCCTTTCCATTCTCTTTGTTGTACGAAGTGTTTCCCCTAATGTAACTTGGAATGTTGGATTTGCACGAAGATTGTATATTCCTTTCTATTTTCTCGGCCAGATCTTGAGCAGTTTTTAGATCGGTTGGCTCTTTGTCCTTTAACTGGTACCTCAAATCACCAGTGAAAGCTTCGATGTAATATACGAGGATGGATGCATCCCTTGGCTTGATTTCTCTAGGGAGGTCCGTAACCACACGCCTGAACTTAGTATTAAATTCATCAATGGTTTCATTCTCCATCTTCTTTATGTTATGGAGGGCAGCAAGCAGATGTCTTGGTTCTTTCTTTTCCCCCCATTTCTTCTTAAAACCCTCTAGGAATTCACTAAGAGTTTTATATGAATCATCATCTAGGTCGAAGTACCATTCTGCAACATCATCCCCTAAGGATAAAGCAAAGAGCTTCATTTTGATATCTTCATGGTTAGAGGCAACATTATCGTAGTAACTGACTAATTGCCTTTCAAACTTTTGGAGACGAGTCTTGGTAGTGGTAGCATTATTTCCCTCAAACTTGGGGAGCTTCTTAATAGCATCATTCAGAATGTTATGAGGAGCACCTGCTTTCTGAGAAAAGTCAAGGGGTTTGTAAAAATATGTCATTTCTTGAGATTAGTGAACATGACTCTCTACAAATATGTGATGGATATCTGAGAGGGATTGGTCTCCTAAATCTTCAAGTTTTCTACGAGGAGTCTACCTATTCAATCTTTCCCTAATAAACCTTTCGGGGTCAGGGAGAGGATTGAATAATTGTTGGCGGTTTCTTCAGGTAGAAATTCTTGAAGGGATGTTAGACATTGGAGTCGCTAGATGGATCGAGTTTTAATTTTTATGTTTTTTAAAGACTAGATCAATCAAAAGTTTTTTATCATTTTAGTTGTTTAGAAAAAAGTTAAGCTAAGTCGTACTCAGGAATAAAAAGATTTATCCCCGGAAACGGCGCCAAAAAGTGTTGCCGCCTTTTCACACACCTGGGTCACGTGGTAGAAATCTTCAAGCCACTCGGTGTGTCCTTGGGGGCAAGTCTCGAGTCAAGGCTGTCACCTTGTTCTTGACTCCTCTGTTTAGGCTCAACTCCTAACGAAGCCAAGAGGGGTAGAACTTATTAAGTTACTAAGGATGATTTCTTAGTGTGATGATGTTAAACTGAATCAGTTACTTAGGAGTTTGAATATTTTAACTATAGACAATTAAAGATGACGAGATACGAAAATAAACACATGAAAGCACAAAGCTGATACACAATGTATATATGAAGCCAAAATGACCAGTGCCTTAAAATGGAGTCAAATCAATAAGATCGATGTGCTTGCATGTGCTTAGAGTGAATGTTTTGTGATTGCATCTTTGTATGTTTTAAGTTAAATGTGAAGTATGAGTTGATTAAATTAGGCAAAGGGGGACTCTAGATATACCCGAGAGTACTTGGAGTATGTCCAAAAATAAACCTTTACGGCTACCCGCAAGGAATATGTGGGTTGAAATGGAGTCTCTGGGGCTATTGTTCATAGAGTCTCTGGGGCTATTGGATTTTCACCTGATGGTTTGTCAGTTGGGGAGAGTGAGTCCTAATTATACTAGTCACCCAAGTGCTTTTGATACAACTTGACTGATCGGACGAACCACAGCCAAGTGCAGAGCATACACACTGGAGTCTTGTAAATTTTAATAATTTTTAAACTGGATGTTCTTGTTTAAAAGAAAAGCCTCCAAGAACCTCTTTCGATCCAAGTGGATCTCAATCGGGGAATTGATGAGGGGTTAATTTTAAATTTTCTGATAAACAAATGATAGAAAAAAGGAAATAGATACTCAGTTCTAGTTTCTTAATTAATCCCACCACGAATCTCTTTCCCCTTTTGGGCCAATCGGGAAATCGTGGGGTAAGTATTACGATTACTTTGAAATGTAAGATATGGAGTATGGAATGAATAACAAAATCAAGTATACTACCCTACAAATTAGATCAATGCTATTAAACAATAAATAAGCAGTAAGCGATGAAAAGGGCACCGACGCAATTCCCCCCAGGGGGGATGGGGAATGGGCTCAAAAGAGCCTATTCCAAAAATGATTTTATTTATTAATGGTTACAGTATCAGAGGACTGATATATCAGAAATTTCTTGTTCCTTATACAGGCTGAAACCAATATTTTACAACTTTGGAAAAATTTTGAGTTTTTTGGTGAAAAGGGAGACCCCTGGGGGGATTTGAACACTCCTGAGGCCACTTCAGACATCAGCTTCCTTTCCCTTCTGTCAGACCTGCTAAAATACAGAAAGCATATTAGAATATCAAATTCCCAAAATCACTTTAAGAGTACCTTTGGATCAGCCTACCTTATCTCACAAAAAATGAAGTTAAATCTAGCTAAACAGGCAGAAAAGGAACCAAGGAAAGCAAGGTTTCCTTGGGATATTGGCTTGTTGTTTGTGCAGCCAAAAAAAATGCACTGATATTGCAGAATATTGAACTTTATAACAGCGAAAGGAAATCTAATGCATGCAATCTACAAGTTTCCTTTAAATTTTCATGCCAAAAAGACGATTTCCCTACAGCTAGATCTAGGATGCTTATGAAACTTTTTTAAGTGAAAGATCTAGGATATGAGCTATGAAAAATAAGATCTATGTATATTTTATTTTGATGAAACAGATCCAAATGAAATCACAGCTATGAATTGAAAAAGTAACCGGGTAAAGTGTTGATTTTGAGGGAGGAAGAAGAGGCGAAAAGTGTTGGTTTCCTTGAAGATCCGCAGTAGAGGTTTGAGGTGGAATGCCGAGGGACTGTGCCTTTGAAATGTTTTGAAGAGAATGAAGAAGCAAACTAGATCAGCATCCTCTCCAAATTATGAACCTGCAACTCAGCTGAAATCAAAGAACTTGCCAAGAAACTTGTGAGATCCGATTAGTACATACAAAGAGATTCAAGATAACATGCATATAAGCTTATAGGACATGCTAAATATAGATCTCTAAACATGCATCAAAGGAGAGTGACAGTCAATAAAATTATTGAACAACACCTTTCCTATCAATATTGTGATAAGCTAATTACCAATCTTAAGCACATATCTACAACAAATTAGCAAAAAATGACCACAGATACAGGTTACCTCAGTAAAACAATGGCAATAATCATCCACACATGTAATGTCACCACACCGTATTTCCTCCAAAGCTTTTTTTATTTCAAATGCAGGATTACAACAATACAATAGCAGCAACACCTCAATCCCAGTTCTAACTAGCTTGGAAGAGGAAGCTGTGCCTGGATATATACAATTTGCAGGCCATCCAGCCCAGGGGGGGCACAATTCCTCATGGAATCAAGTGAAATCAACTGATGGAGAATTAATCAATGCAAAACTGAAGATGAACTGAGCCTATTTGTCAACCGGGGGCTTGATTGAGTTGACACATCAACTCATACACCGACACATCGGCCCACAGAGCATCCAGGAGAGTCCACACATGTGGAGGAGAGAGAGACAGTGCAATTCCCCATGAAGACAGCTGTAGATCAACTCTGGATCTGATTTGATCCCCTCCTTCAGTCAAGGATTTGTCAGATCCAATCAATCTTCTCCAGATCTGATTGATTTTACTCAAATCGGTTGAGAATCCATTGATTTATTGATTTTGGATTTGCTCTGTTATTCATCAATTTATTAATTAAAATAATCAATAATTTATTTTTGGGGCTTTCTGACCTGAGTGATGGAAGATCACTCAAAACTAGGAAATAGTGGGTCCATGGGTTTACATGGTGCTCTGAGCTTGAAAATGAGCACCTACATGACTGGAACCGATTATTTGGCCCACTTTTATTACAAAATCAATTTTTCCAATTAAACTATTAAAAAATAGCCTAAGTTTTGGAAAAATTAAAATTAAAAAAAAAAACACTGAAAAAACTAAAAAATTGAAAAATTGAAAAACACCTAGGGGGACTGAGACATGTTCATATGACTCAAAAATTATGTCTAGCATGCTTATACATTGACACATAGACTCTAATAACCTCAATAGGCCCAAATGCCAAGCCGACCACCCCAACTTTGGAGTTATGGAGTGAAAAACTCAGAAATTATCAGTCGTTTATTCAACAACCAATAATAACCAAGGGAAAAAACACCTTGGGCTGATCAGATTGACAAATTAAGTCTAAGAGACTGAGTCTTTTACAGACACTATCATGCTAGAACATTTATTACAATTCCCCCATGGGGAATATCTATCTAAGATGACCAGGGTGGTCCTCCTGTCACTATGAATGAGCAGGGAGGTCGTCAAGGTACGGTTCAACAATGTGCTTGACATCATGAAATGCATAGGACATTGCATGCTGGAACATAGCTCCAACATTTTTCAAGCGAAACGATAAG
Source organism: Pseudotsuga menziesii (assembly GCA_001517045.1). Taxonomy (NCBI): domain Eukaryota; kingdom Viridiplantae; phylum Streptophyta; class Pinopsida; order Pinales; family Pinaceae; genus Pseudotsuga; species Pseudotsuga menziesii. The sequence goes on from LPNX011036101.1 coordinate 32,917, forward strand.
TTCTTATATGCAAAGGTTCCCCATGGGAAAATGAATGCCATCCTATGCTGATCTAAGGGAAATATCTCAATCTAATTATAGCCAGAGAAGCCATCCATAAATGAAAAGATGACACTTCCAACACAGTTGCCGATAATCTGATCAATGTGTGGGGTAGGAAAGTTGTCCTTGGGAGAATATTTATTGAGATCCCTAAAGTCAATACTAACTCTAATGGTGCCCTACTTTTTATTGACAGGGACAACGTTTGATACCCATTCTGTCAGGGGTACAAGATAAATAAACCCAACTTTCAGAAGCTTCTCAATTTCAGCCTTTATAGCTACATCCTTCTGAGGATGGACTTGCCTAAGTTTTTTCCTGATAGGTTTTAATCTCGTGGACCACGATGGATGGGTCAATCCCCGGCATCTCTTAATAGGACCAGGCAAAAATATCATGGAATTATTTAAAAAGTGCCTTATAGGATTCAGATTCATCTGCGGAGCAGTTCTTCCCAACATGAACATGCTCGATAGTATCAGGCTTGGCTGATATGTCAATCGGGTTCGTCTGTGTAATGCTGCAAAGGTTTCCTTTAGAATCTGTATTTTGCAACAATATAGGACTTTGGGGTACGTTGACAATATCAGTAGGAAACAAGGATGCAAAATCATGGTTAACCGAGCTGGTGTTGAGGAGGAACATGGATCTATGATGGTGATCCTCCCAAAATCGACTCATCCATGCTCATGATCTCAATAATGGACTCGTCGAAAGGAAAAGTATCAGAGAGATAATCTAGAGTGGGAAGAGAAGGTTCTAACCAAAATGGTAAATGGTAGGGATCCGAAGCCACTAGATGAAGGTCATGAGTCTGATCATCAGAAGAGGTTTGAATGGCATCATACATAGCTTCATGAGGACTTAACGAGGTAGACTCAACAACATGTTTGCCCCCAGGCTCACAATCAAATTAGGCAATCATATGGAATGACACTGAATCTGTGCTAGGAGGAGTGGATAGAAAAACTCCCATGAGGGATGAATCCTTCAACACACCTACCCTAATCGACTGGTAAGGAGGAGGGGACTGGCCTAACATGGGGATGTTATTAGCCATGGGGTTAGTAACATTTGGCGTACAGAAATCAAGCTGGTCAATAGTAATGATTCTCCTCAGATGTGGAAATTGGATGGTTTGGAATACTGTTGAAGCAACAGAAGTCATAGCATAGAACCAATTTCGTACTAGAAGGAGATTGTAATCTAAAGGGGCATCTACCACTTCTACTTGGATGGAAATAGTTTTTCCCCTAGCTCAACTGCAAGGGCTGATATGAGACCATGGGGTTGGAAACCCCATTCGTCAAAGGCCTTAAGGGTCGTAGGTGATGTCATAAGATCGGGAGAGCCAAGGGCTTTCCAACAAGACAAAGAAAAAATGAAAGTTGAAGCTCCTTCATCTAGGATTGTTTGAAAAACTTTATTTCCAACCACTTTCGTAATGACTTGAAAAGCAAGTTTATGTGGTAACCTAGGCTTATAGTTCTCAACATTGAAATGAATCAAGTTGGTGTTATCCGGGTCTAAATCTCCTAATTCAGTCAACAGGTTTTTGCGCTGTGTAGGGCAACTTTGGAGCACTTCTAGGGTAGACATTGTACAACGTGCTTGAGCGATATCTTCAACCACATTATAAAATTGAATAGCTCAGGCATTGGGATTAAATACTACCTTCTGAAGAGTACTCTTAGGTGGGTGCAAAATCATGTCGAGAGTAGGCTTCTCACTAGACAAGGGGACGGTAGACGAGGACTCAGGAGAACTAGTAGAAGGGGCTTTCCCTGAAGATGTATGATCTTCATTTTTATCCAGAGGTTTATCATAATTCTGAATTCGAGTTTGCAGATGGATGGTATCGAGGACATCATACAAATTTCCTCTGATGAACTAGAGTTACCCTGATTAGACATATGGTTTATCAATCATTGTTGAGAGGGAAAAGGATCCGTAAGTACTGCAGGTGCGGGATTGGACTTAAAAAACTGGGATATTTCATCCCGACGAGGACACTCCTTTGAAAAATGGTCACCACCGCAAAGTAGACAGGGATATTTCGCTTTTATTTTCCCTTTGTTGTTATCACCACTAATTGGTCGTGGAGTTTCCGGCTGGTTTCCAGTTTTTTTATTTCGATTTCTACCTTTCTTTTTATTACCCGAGGTTTGAGTACTTTGAATAGAATTGACCTCGGTGGAAACCTTAGGAGTTGAAGGAGTAGGGGGGGAAGTTTGGGTTTGCTTGGTAAGTTTCACTGTGGACGGGGACTGGATTGAACCAACAATCCCATCAACAAGTACTTTTGCTAGTGGCTTGGTAGGATCGGTGCTAGGACGAGGAGATTGAGGAATCAGGCCATAAAGAGTGCCAATCTGGGAATAAACCAAGTCTAGATACTAAGGCCAACTAATAGCTTTCTCTTCAGTGACGACATCGCCCATAGTCACATCTCGGGAAATAGGAGGCAAGAAGGATTTAGTGAACCAATCAGCTAGTAACTGATCTAGAATATGGGTTTTAATAAGCCTTCTCCACCTTCTCCACTCATGAATATGATCAGATATGTGGGTGGAGGTGTTCTGTCACAGCGAGGTTAAAATATCAGTACCCATTTCATAACAAATAGGGAGTTGAAAGTGTGTAAGAAACACGGTTGCCAACGAGCCAAAATCCACAAACAAATGTTGCGGGAGTTCAATGTACCACTTCGCAGTCGTACCGGTCAAGGTTCGTTGAAAGAGTCGCAATTGAACGGAGTCATCCATGAAGGAGTTCGAAGAACACCATAAATGGAATGTCATAACATGGTTCTTCATATTGTCTCCCTGCTTCCCATCAAATTTTGGAATGTCCGATGGTAACTTTACTTGAATGGGTGGCCACAAGGGATTGTGTCGAATGGGGTCATTAATCAACTTGGACAAATAAGGTAAGTCTAAAGTTGCTAGGAAAGGTAACTGCTGGTTGGGATGTAGATACTGGTAATATTGATATGGCATATAATTACCAATAGGACCATAAGTAGACTGATAAACAGGTTGTTGTGACGAAGAACTACCGGAAGATTCACCCGCAGGGGGTTGATTTCTGGGATTAGGACCACTAGGGCCTCCAGGGCCACCGGGACCACCAGGACCACTGGGACTACCAGGACCACCAGGGCCACCGAGACCACCAGGACCACTGGGACTACCAGGACCACCAGGACCACTAGGAGGCAGACCACCAGAACCTTCGGAGCCCCCAAGAGGTGGTAAACCTCCAGAGCCACCAAAACCACTAGGAGAAGGGCCACCAGACCCTCCTGGGCTAGAAGGAGGAAAGCCACCAGGTCCCCTAGGACCACTAGGACTACTGGGACTATAAGGAGGAAAGTTTCTAGATCCTTTAGGACCATTAGGTCCCCCAGGGGGAGGACCTCCATAAGGAGGTCCTCCGGCACCTCTTGTAGTATGTATAGGTATCCCTCCCCTAGATGACATGTAAGACTAGTTGGGTTGCCCCCATGGCGTAAAAGTGTTACTATGATATGGTATTCTAGCATAAGGCATTCCTGTAGGATTGGGTGGATGATTACCTATAGGTATTTGATAACCATAACCTCCAGAAGATTGAATGGTTACAGGTTGAGCCCTGTACAATTGACCTGAACTGGATGGGGGATTAACCAGATTAGTATGGGTGGGAGGGAAATAAACTATAGATGGTTCTATGTTAGAGGTCTGTCCTTGACTAGGAACAATTCTAGTGTCAGATAACATAGGTTGTGCCAGGGGTTGCCCCCTGGCACTAGAAGGTGTAGACAAAACAAGAATTCAAGATTGAATCTCAGGTGTAGAAGACCCGGGAAGATTAGGCATAGACATAACATGGGAGGTGATAGGGGTGGTAATCTGACCTGGGTTGTGGGTTTTTATTGAATGATCTATAATCGGTTCAATGGGTCTTATAGAGTTGGCCAGTGAACAATATCCCATAGGAAGAGATGTGGAACGTGTTGGTGTTGATCCTAATAGGTCATCGATCTGCTTGTCAATCTCCTGTGCACAAAGAATGGCAGGACGGTATTTCCTGCGTTCTTCTTCATCTTCATAAGAGTTTACACGAGTGCCAAATGAGGCAATGTCCTATCCTATAGGTCTCTCCCAAAACAGAGCATTGGGACCAAAATCCGGATGGGTTGTATCGTCAACATGACCTTCCGTGGGAGAATTGAACGATGTATTTCCTTGAGAAGGTTGTTGGACCAAGGGAGGTGAGTGTGAAGAATATGGTACTTCATTTTCTGCAACCACATTGTCTCCCACTTGGGAGGTGGTAGCAGCTCCTTGGTCGATAGCTTCCATGGGATTTTCTCCTGAACTAGGAATAAAATCAGGTGGCAAGCCCTGTACTCTTCTGGACTGTCTTAACTCATCTAGTTTGTACAGTTCCTAACTAACCTAGGGTTTGAAAATCTAGAAAACACACCAAAACAAATTTCCCTACACAAGCTATAGGTCAAAACAAGCACTCTTAAAATGATAGGAGGAGTTCAAAAGTCAGGTATCTCACTACGATTGTCAAGAAGGCACCACTCATGATATACCTCAAGGGTACGTGCATAGTAATCTCCCCGAATGCTATTTTTAGTGTATGGCTCCAAACAAGATGGCCAAAGGGATTTTCTCAAATGGATAAGGTACCCTAGTGGGGTCTCCCGATATACTCAAGGTACGTGGGAGCTCGAATCGGTAGTAGTGCTGTCTAATGCATAACCATACACAAGGGGCCTTCCAATATACAATTGAGTATGTGAAGTACATTTATATATACCTCAAGGGTACATGAAAGGTCGTTTGATATATCGATGGTACGTGGAAGAACCACACGAGTCCCAAAATGTAATGCTGACAAATAACGACAGCTCCTACACTTAACAATGCCTGAACACGTCTCTAACCTAGCACTCAAGTTACTATGTAAATTTTAACCTATGACTACCATTAATTTTAACTTGTACAGTTAGGTGAATGCATGATGTTTTGACAGAAAAGTAAAAACATGCAATATGCTAGTGCAAAATGTTCACTTTACCGTTCAGTATGCCTACGTATGGGAGGGAAAGAGAGTGTTTTCCTTTTGTGTCAAAACCAAAAATACTTCCACACAATAGTCATGAACATTAAATCAAAGACAAGCAATCACTTTTCCAAACTGATTTCTTCTTTCTGAAAGCAAATGAGAAGGGGAAGAATCTATTTTCCTAAAAGAAAAACAAGAAGCACACCTATATGCAAATGCACTCTATTTTTTCAATTTTCTCAAAACATAAGCAAATATAACTTAAAAATACCATTTTTTTTTATTAATCGATATAGTTCTAAATGTATGAGAGACGAAAGATCATGAAGGTCCTAAAAGCTTGCAAATCCAATCAGAAAACCAATGTTCAACGCTCAATGATAATATCCTAGTCTCATTCAAACATTTTCTTTTTCAAAGGAAGGAAAAAAAAGTTTACTATGCAAATAAGAAATGAAACCTAGAAGCTAATCTAGTGTTCTTCTTTTAGTCTATGCAACAGAAACAAAAAGAGATTTTAATAATAGCCTGAGCTTTTAAGAAAACAAGAAATCCTTTCACAAACAAAACAAACAAGCATAGAAGCAGATGAACAATGAAAAGACCTAATCAAAATTTTGAAATTCCACTCAAATCAATCTTAAACAATAAAATTATCAAACCACAAGCATCGGATTCAATAACACAAGTTTGATAAGTAGAACTAAAAGCAACAAAATCCAATTTTTTTCAAAGAAAAATGAGGAAAACAGGCTTTGGAATGATGCCTACCTGGCACCGTACTGCTCAAGTGTTGACAGAGCGTTTCCAACACAGCACCGCTTCTCACCAACAGGTTACAGGTGGTGGCACCGCGTACTGCCCACTTTGTTCAGGCAATGGCACCACTTCTCGTACATAGCATAGGCACATTTCCCTGTAGATGACCAAAGCACAAGAAGAACGATGGATCAAGTCAAAAAAATACTAGATCAGGGAAAATACTGTTGAATTGAGTATGGAAACATAGCATAAAATATCAAAATGACTCAGATCAGAACAGATCTGGAAGTTTCAAACCCAAATGAAGCAAGTCAGAAAGTAGATCTGACTAAAGAGAGTTAAAGAAGAAGGAGCCTGGATTCGGACAAGAGTTGCAGACTGAGGAAGATTAGAACAACTTATGTAACTATCCCCAGCGGAGTCACCAAATTTTTTAGCTGGAATATTTCACCTCTTGTGGACAGCAAGGTGTTCCACTAGTTTGAATGGTTCATATCCAGAACAAATAGAGGACAGAGGTTGAATACTCTCCCTAGACATCGTAGATACCTGGAATGTAATGCTTCGATCGTTACCCCGTGTACCTGCAATAAGCTTCAACACACAAACATATCGAAACACCAGAATATAATCTACTAATCTATGTTAGTGACTAAGGAATCTAACAACATACATGTGAAATCATACAACAACAATATATGTGGGACATAAATCAACTTGCATTAAAGAAATATGAAGAAGTTTACAACCAAGCCTTAGTGTTGACATGCATATCCATGAAACCAAGCATCCTCATCCCCATAAGCTTCGAATCTAGCTCTCTCTATGCTCTCCAATGATATGGACCAAGTGATCAATCCAACAGCATAACAATACCTTAAGAGTTCTCCCCCTCAACCATGGCCATAATCTTGTATTTATAAGGCTTAATGGATAGGGTAGGTTGAGAGATAATGGGTGAGGTGGACTCTAAGATCCTAGGATGAGGGATCTCGAGGTCAACTAACCCACAACAGTAGGGATAAGGGAGGACATGAGGCTTATCATCTGGAAGCCTCGAGAAACTTCTCTTTTTCCCTTTTTACCCAAGGTACCGCGTTTCTCCTTTAATAATAGAGCGGTTCTGGTAATAACCACTTATGGACCAAGGGACATAAGTGGTGGCACCATTTGTGGGCAACAGGGGATAGGCGGTGTGAATAAGGTATCACTCTTGGATAACATGGTAAGCGCGGTGTTGGAAATTTGTATGAAATATTGACATTTAGTATGGGTTTCCACTCCAGAAGCTGGGATTCAAGGAAAGTAGGTACGTCAAATGTCTTATCACATGATGGTGACAAGATTTTGGTATAACTTTCCACATTGCCTATCAGCCTTCCTGGAAATTCCACATTATCCATTTTCCTTTTGGAGACCTTATCCTGGGACACCTTGATTTGTTTTTTCCCATATCTTAGAGGGACGACACCTTAGCCCTATTTGCATAGAGCATCGATGGTGCCTCCAATAGTGGATAAAAAAACATCGATCTGACCTTTCTTTGGCATAAAATTAGGTCAGTGCACCTACCTCTTCCATTGGGAGCGTCGATAAGCCAAAAAAGGGAAAAAGGAAGGTTCTGGAAGCTTCCTTCCGGAAGCCTCCTTGGATTCAATTCCTATTTGCTTGGGAAAGGTGGCATTTGCCTCCCTTACCTATTGGGATTACCTCCTATCCTTTTCAAAGCATGTCTCATGTGTTTTGGGCCTATAAATGAAGCCTTCTTGATGTGAGTAAAAAGAAGCCAAAAATAAATTATCCTTGTGATGTTGGATTGAAGTATGAACTAGAGGCAAAGTAGAGTTGGCTCATGTGTGAATATATTTTCATAGATTGTGAAATATTGTAGATGTCTTGTGGAGCTTGAAGCCATCAACATCAAGGCTTGGTTGTAACTTCATTCTGTTATTTTTAATACAAAAGTGTTCCCCTTTCCTATATTTGATGTGCTGTTAATTTCAATTGAATATTTTTAGATTCCTTGATCATTGATATAAGTAATTAGCCAATCATGATGCTCTCATATTGTTTGTTTGTCTTTTGATATTTTTTGCAGGTGTTGAACCATTGCAAGGGATTTTGGAGAAAAGACAAAGAGATCTAGGTCTGAGGTGTATTTTATTTCATGTTGTTTAATAGGATTACTTAAGGAAAGGATATACTACTGTGTATTTTTGTTCTGTGCTTGTGAATAACAGTGCAGAGGAACAAACGGTGTCAACACCGATTGCATAATTCATGATAACAAAATTGGTGACTCCATTGGGGATAGCTAATACGGTCATATTTGGGGTAGATCTAGCCAGATCTAGTGCAGATCCAGTCAAATACACAAGATTTGGTAACCATCTCATCTATGAAGGTTATATTCTCTTCTCTTATTCATTTGAGTTGATAAGGTAAGCAATCTACCTTACTGTTCTTTTTTTCCTCTATTTTCAGTTGAGTAGTTTTTACTTTTTGCAGTCCAACTCATTGCATCCTTTTGGTTTCACTTACAGGCCATTGATTTTGCATCTACTGGTCTAGCGATGCACATATCTTCGGTCGATAGAGCGCTGACCTCTTCAGTGCTCCTTTCCTCTTTTGACATAGAGTGCTGACAACGCCTTTTCATATAAGACTTGGAGCATCGACGACACCTTGCTACAGAACGTTTCGTGTGCCGATTAGATATATAGTGATCTAGTGTTGTGCATATCAGTGTGCTGAGGTAGGCCTATTGAACTTCCTGTCAATTTTTTTTATTTTTGTTTTAAAATTTCTTGGTTTCTCTGAAAGTTTTCAGTGATCTGCTTGCTTATTTGTGTGCTGAGACTGGTGGTTTTGGTGAAATTGATTCTGTTTTTTAGCTCAATTCCAGAACTTTGTCTTCTTCATTAATATAAAGGGAAAAGTGGAAAAAAGGTTCAGTTTTGGATTTTAGTAAAGTGGTCATACTCTAAAAAATTGCATTTTTGAAAAGGAAACTATATCCTATTTCTGAGTTTAGCTTTCTTTGAGTTTGTGTGCTTTTTCATTTTCCAGAAAATACAAAAAGAAACTTGTTATTTCACTTTGTTGATGCCTAGAAAAGTTGATATTCATTTACATAATTAGTTGGTCTTGATGTACTTGTCATGCCTCCAATATTTCAATGAATATGAATATGATCAATGTTGAGGCTCCCAAGTACCTTAAAGCCTGCATGCTTCATGACCGATGTAGATGTATTGTGGAGCTTGAATCCATCAACATCAAGGCTTGGTTGTAACTTCATTCTCTTATTTTTAATACAAAATTGTTCCCCTTTCCTATATTTGATGTCTTGTTAATTTCAATTGAATATTATCATATTCCTTGATCACTAATATAAGTAATTAGTCGATCATGATGCTCTCATCTTGTTTGTTTTTCTTTAGATATATTTTGCAAGTGTTGAACCGAATTACCATGAATTGTTCAAAGGTTATCTCTTCCAAAAATAACTCATTAGTAACCTTACCTATCCATAAAGTCAGTCATGTCTGAGTCAGTTTTCATCACTTCAAATCAACTTTTGTTCCATGTTTCATGTCACTGGTGTGGGAATCATCATGGCCCTCCTATGAAAAGTCTATTCCTATCGACTTTATCTCATTATCTAGGAATTATACCTAGAAACCTAGTCAAGTACCTTGAAGCCTGCATGCCTCAATGGCAGGTTTCCATGCTTTCAACACTAGGACTTGGACGGGGACCCTTGGAGCCTCAAAAGGCTTTAAGGTACTTGGGATCATGCAGGCTTCAAGGTACTTGAAGCCTATGAATATGAATATGAATTCCGACAAGTACATCCATATGGGAGTCATCCAGGCATGCCTTATGGCTAGACGGGGTCATATTCATATTCATGTTAACAAGTTTTTCAACTTGGGAGACTTAACATCGATCATGTCTTTATATTGTTGGAGAGCCATTGGCTCTCCTGAAATCAATCATTCACCTACCACTCTCAAGGATTTTGATGGTTGTGGCTTTCAACCTGATGGATTAATGCCTGCTATCCAAGTCAAACTGGGGGGGGGAATCAGTCTCCATTCATATTGAGGTCATTGAAACCCCTTTGGATTACAAATTAATCCTAGGTCGTAACTAGTTTTATGCTATGCAAGCTGCAACATCAACCATTTTTCAGATCGTCCAGTTCCCATTCACAGGAAATATTGTCACCATAGATTAGTTAGAATTCATCACACCTAGTACTGTTACCAACTATGCAAACACCGCCCTGCTCTAAAATACTCCATAGTATCAGGACATAGGAGCTGGTCTTCTCAAAGACTCTTCACTCATGGAAGTCTTTCCATTATCAAATCCCCCTCCTGCTTTACAAAATTCATCTATCAATATGATTTCTAACATGGACAAAGGAAAATAAATTGCCGACGAATCAACATCCTTTACCCTTTCGAAGAAGTTTACAATGCAATTCAATCCACCAGTGACCCTACCATCAACGACCATTTGTTGGTGGCTTCATTTCATTATCACCTGCCATATTGGCTTGACAACCCCTGCATCTCTATATTTCCTTTCACATGTACACTTCATACAGATGATTCCATCATGGAAGCTATTTCACTAGAGGAGGTGCCTTGGGAAGACCATCATCATCGATCTTCTTTCCTTCTCCCTTGCCATATGGTAGAAGAGCACTTCACGTCAATGTTTCATATGATATAGTCACAAACCCTCATTCTCCGATCCTCACTCGTAGTGTCGATTCTAAATGGAATTTATGCAATATTACAAAAACCATGCCCATGGATATAACAGTGAAACCAGGTGTTCCAAATAACATATACATAGGCCATAATTCTTCATCATCCGAGGTTAAATCATATACGACCTTGTTCAAATAATTTTGTGATGTCTTCTCTTGGACATATGAAGAAATGATAGGGATTGATCCCTCTATTGTTGTTCATGAAATCAAAACCTGCCCTGGTGCCAAGCCAGTTCAATAGAAATTATGACAAGCACATCCTTGAAAAGTAGTAGCCATAAAGGAAGAAGTTGAAAAACTTTTGAATTCTGGTTTCATTTACCCTGTGCCTTTAACTGAATGGGTGTCCAACATAGTCCATGTGAATAAAAAGTAGGGTACTATTAGGGTTTGCATCGACTTTAGGGACATTAATAGGGCTTATCCAAAAGACAATTTTCCCACTCCCTATATCGATCAGATAAACAACAACTGTTCCAGAAGCATCATTTTTTCATTTATGGATGGCTTTTCTAGCTATAATCAGATTGAGATTCTCCCGTCAGACCAACACAAGACGACCTTTATTTTCCCATGGGGGACCTTTGACTATCGCAAGTTACCTTTTTGCTTGAAAAATGTTGACACAACATTCTGACGCGCCATGTCATATGCATTTCATGATATTAAACACATTGTGGAACCTTATCTTGATGACCTTCCTACTCATTCTAAGTAGCATGATATCCATGTCCATCATTTGAGAGCAATATTTCTTCGATGTTGTCATTTTAATATCCATCTAAACCATCACAAATTTATTTTGTGTGTCAAATCAGGAAGACTGCTTGGTTTCATCATTTCTAAAGATGGCATCCGTATCGATCCTTTGAATATCAAAGCTATTTTGTCCCTACCTACTCCAACGAATCTAACTAAAATACAAAGTTTGCAAGGGAAGGAAAACGTTTTACGTCATTTTTTCTGTAATTACGTCGAAAGGACACACAGTTTTATGAGGTTGCTTAAAAATGATACACTTTTTGTTTGGGATGATTTCACACAGTGCGTGTTTGATAATCGCAAGCATGCACTTACCCATGCACCTATGTTGTAGTCACCTGATTACACCAAGGACTATTCCTTGTACGTAGCTGCATCCTTGTCTACTATAGGCATGGTCCTTGTTCAAACAGATGAACAAGACCAAGAACATGTGATTTACGATGCCAGTAAGAGTCTTTTAGATGATTTACGATGCCAGTAAGAGTCTTTTAGACTTCGAAACCTGACACTCACATGTGGAGAAACTTGCTCTGGGCACAATCATTTCGGTCTAGAAGTTTTGTCACTATATCTTTCTCCACACTACTACTATTTATGCTGACTCCAACAACATGTACTACATTTTGACACGTCAGATACTTGGGGGAAAATACTCATGATTGATAGCTATACTTCAAGAATTTGAGTTAGAATTTGCTAAAACTACTTCAAGGAAGTCCCTTGTATTTGTAGAGCTTATATGTGACCTTCCCAGTACTACAAAGAATACAGAGCCCGTTAATTCATTACTTGATGAATCATTTTTTCTCATTAGTACGAGTGACCCTTGGTATGGAGACATCATTTTGTATCTCCAAACCCTGAGATATCAACCCGCCGCTACTCTCGATGACCGTCGTTGTATCCCCTACCAGGATAAATACTATCTCATTCTGAATGATACTTTATATTGTCGTGGTGTTGATTCTATATTACAACGTTCCCTCACACATGAGGAAGCTGAGATCGTCCTGAATGACTACCATGCTGGAGCTTGTGGCAGTCATCTCTCTAGGTTGGCTACTACCCAAAAAATATGGCACACAGGGTATTTTTGGACCTCTATTTTAAAATATTGCATTGAAATGGTCAAGAAATTCCCGCGATGTCAAACTTTTACTACGAAGAAGCGCACCCATCTAGCTTAGCTACATCTCATCCTAGCAGTTGGCCCTTTTGCAAAATGGTGCATAGACTTCATGCATTGTAGACCTACCTCAGCCGAGGGGCATGGCTACATTATTTTGGCCATTGACTATTTTACAAAATGGGCTGAGGCTATGCCCACATATGCGAAAGAGGAAAAAAAAGTCATGTTATTCTTGTTTAACCATATCATTGCTAGGTTCGCCATTCCTAGGGCTATTGTGACTAGCCATGGATCACACTTCCAGAACAAAATGATTGCAAAACATAGTGCAAAGTTAGGGTTTCATGATGACAACTCTACAACTTACTATCCTCAGGCCAATGGACAGGTTGAAGCGATAAATAAAGTGTTGAAAACTATGCTTCAACGAATGGTAGAGAAGGCCAAGTCAAAATGGCACTTGCAACTATTTTATGCACTATGGGCCTATAGGACTACTGCAAAGACTTCCAATAGTTTCACTCCTTGTCAATTGGTATATGGATTGGAAGAAACTCTCCCGATAGAATGCGAGATCCCTTCACTGAAACTTGTTGTTGAACATTTTCCCAATACCATGATAGAAGAGGAACATTTTCTGTATCTAAATAAACTTGATGAAACTCACCGCGATTCTACCTTAGCAAATGAGGCACAAAAATGGTCGTTGAAAGATCAATATGATAGGAGTATTCAGCCCCGCTCTTTTGATAAAGGAGATATGGCTTTGAGTTGTGACTAGAAGCATGATAAGACGGGGGTAGGAAAATTCGAATCTATGTGGCATGGGCCTTACATTATCAGTCGGATTTTAAAGAAGGGTGCATCTAAGTTAGTTGATTATGATCGGATACCCTTGGGTGAGCCCCGCAACGGGCTCTACCTAAAAAGAAACTATGCCTAGTTCATCTAGCATAGGTTCTTTGTAAATATTGTTTATAGATTTTTGTGTCTTTATTTTTAAAAGTGTGGTTTCTCGTGTTATTCAATATGTGTTTTTCAAACCCTACTTATGTAAACCTTATGTCTAAATGGACAAATGAATACCTTTACCAGTTTCACTAATGCTGCTAATCGTTATACATTGAATCTCGCATTAGCAGCTTGGGTACTGTACTCTCCTACAAGTGATCTGGTGAGTTCAGGGGGTGCTTGTTTAGGTCCTTCCACCAATAATCTAGTTGAATATCACGCAGTGATTGGATTGTTGATGGAATCCCTAGCTAGCGATGTTAGAAATACTAGGGTTTATTTAGACTCTGAGTTAGTTGTTCAACACCTTAATCGGGTCTACACCAACCGAAAACCCCTACTTCTTCAAACATTCCTAAGGGTTATACTATTAGGAAGATCCTTTGAGCAAGTTACATATCAACATGTTTCGAGACATTTGAATGTTGTGGAAGATTCCCTAGCTAATTATGTCTTATATTGGAATATTTCTCAATTCTAAAAGTCCATTCAAAACATAAATGACATACATGTAAATTCATAAGTAGATAACCATTTCACACATCACATTTTTTGCACACACAACTGTAAATAAAAAGTTTGTCATATATATATAACTATAGGACTAAGATACAAAATTGGGCTGAAGAATCTGGCTTTTAGTGCCCTCAAAGTTTAGGACGCTAATAAGTTCAAAATACACACATACATAGGGAAAAATATGAAGCTTCAAAGATTTCAGTATGATACATATACAAAAAGTGAAAATCCCTGCAGACTAATCCTCATGCTGCTCATGATAGCATGCAATAGCTTGAGCCACTCTGCGGAGTACCCTAACAAACAATCCAGAAAACCCTACAGTATGGGATTGATAATGCCTCAGTATGTCATCGGTAGTCACGTCAAGAATCCCTACAATCAAACACTGTAGGTTCTCATCGAGATCTCCAAGATCCTCGTCAGCCTCGGAGTGGTAAACCATCATATCCTTGGTACCTACCCACCTCACAATAGGTGACATCCCAGCTAGACATACTGGCCCAATGTCTACATAAAAATGTTTTCACTTATCTCAATAATATAAAATAAAAATGAAATAAACTGCAAAAATTAAGAACATGGTGGGTAATGTCTTTTCTTACCGCGGTCATCCCATACCTCCCCCTCAGGTAATGCGAGCTCTGGATAATCTCGGAAGTCTACCCGCTCATAGGCATAGTCCTCAATAATCAGTAATCCTATGATCCTTAGGCTTGAGTCTACTCGCAGTCAGTTGTGGCCTCATGTGGGGCACCCGCTGTAGAATAAAAGGCACCACCACTGCTCCATAGCTAAATTTATTAAGTGTTCTCCATTTGTACTTGTTCAGTTATGTCTTCAGATTCACCAACATTTCTTCACATCAATTAAAGACTATGGGATCCATGCACTCTAGGGATTACAACATATGTGACCCAGTGGTGAGATGAGCAGACCTAGTTTTGACCACCTTTCCAATCATGTACACTACTATCCTCAAAGGACAATCGACTCTAGACTGGATACATAATTTCCCAGAATGAGATTCTATACCCAATGCACAGTATTGGTCAATCAAGTCATACAAGGAGGGCTCTCCTCCTCGTGCCTCAGATAAAACTATTGGTGTTCCTCTCCTGGAAAAACTAGTCTAGAAGTATATATCCTCGATCTCTATAAGTAGAATGTGGACCCCAACCATGAATTTCTCTTGTTCAGGATCCCACATGTCTATGATGTATTCTAGTAGGTGAATATATGCCTTCATAACTGGTACTCTGAAGTACTTTAAGAGCCTGTAGTTCTATAGAGATTCTATAGTGGTTGTGTCATTGACGACCTATAGGTCTAGAACCTCATGTTCTTGCTCTTTCCAAATAACCATGATGAAAAACTGTAGTGCACCTGCAACATAGAAAATTTGTATTAGAATTACATCATGGTTGAAAGGAAAGACATTTAATAATGGTTTTTTAAACAATGTGGAAGGAAAAAATTAAATTTTCAACAGGATAGGGTTTATTTGTTTCCACATTAAAGGGCAGCAGTGCTTCTCTGCCTTACCCACAGAGCACCTATGGTGCACCCCATCATGGCTCATAGAGTGCAGGTGGCCAGCACTCCTATCAACTATGGACAGAGTGCCATTGGGTGTTCTTCCCGAAAACTAAGGATCCCGAGGCCGTAAAAATTTTCCTTTCAAACATTAAAATGCCCCTTTTTTGTGGTCATAAACCTTAAATCTACCCTCTTTTACCTTCTATTATTGTTTTAAAATCAATTTAATCTTATTATGAACATGAATTAAAAATATCAAGTTCCTTACCTTCTCCAATAAAATAGAAGAAATGTTGGATGGGGACATTTGCCAAATCACCGGCAGAAGCTCTTGACTATCACTCCAACTACAAACTCCTCACATTGGTAAAAGAAAATGGTAAATAATTCTTACCATCCCTTTCTATTTATAGATATTTTGGAAGTTTTCAATATTTCACTATAATATAATTATTTTGAAGTCCAAAATTATTTCATTAAAGTGGGTTTTTACTTTTGGTTTTATATAGTTTTATAAATTGGCTTCTAATGTGTTTTTTGAGCTTTTCAGGTTGATTTTTGGGTTATGGCTATGAAATAAGCTATTTTAGTCTTTTTCAAGCTTGGAGTAAAATTAAAAAGTATTGATCATTGTTATACACTTTCTAGATGCTCGTTAAAATACCAGTAGAAAGGTGTCGAGTCTACTTTTTCTCTTTTTCAGACTCGTTAAAAGTGGTTATGAAAAAGAAACCCAGTTACAGATTTATATTTAATCTCTTTTCAATCTCCTTAAAATCACAAAAATATTTCCAAGAAAACTTGTTACGTTCACTCTTGTAAAAAAATCAAAATGGTCGACTAGTCGGTGATACGTTATCTCTTTTTCGGACTGACTATGCCTATTTTACAAAAAATGAACCCTCTTGGAGTTTCCTTATTCCTTAATTCAAACTCTCTAAACATGAATGATGATGATTTCACTTTCCTCAGACTCATCAAATAAAACAATGAAAGACCCTATTAGGGAACGAACCCATCCTTCCTCAGGTTCATAAAACATATGAATCTAGAATTATCTGAAGGACAAGCTATACTGAGAGTTTGTTACCGTCTTCCATCCCGTTAAAAATAAAAGAGGAACTCATCAATCATGATGGGGAAATTAAAGGAAATAGGAATGTTTTTCATTTATTGCATTATACAGTCCACCTTTGAACATGGAACCTGTCTACATTTGCATATTTGAACAGTTGGGTATTTCATCTTTTTTCCAAGTTGATCCACTTTCATGAGTCATCTGACTCCTTTGAGTCAATTCCAAGAATACTTGGTCATATTCCTTGCATTACACCTGGTTCTATTCTCATCAAGTGAAATTTTCCAAGTTATTTGTCGTGTCGAAAATTGTTCAAAGGTTATCTCTTGCACAAATAACTCATTAGTAACTTTACCTATACATAAAGATAGTCATGTCTGAGTCAGTTTTCATCACTTCAAATCAAATTTTGTTCCATGTTTCATGTCACTGATGTGGGAATTATCATGGCCCTCCTGTGACAATCCTATTCCTATCGACTTTAGCTCATTATCTAGGAATTAGACCTATAAACCTAGTCAATTACCTTAAAGCCTGCATGCCTTGAAGGTATGTTTCCTCTCTTTCAACAGTAGATTTTCAATGAATATTATTAGATTGGAGCCTCCCAAGTACCTTGAAGCCTACATGCCTCATGACCGATATTTCAATGAATATAAATATGACTGATGTTGAGGCTCCCAAGTACCTTGAAGCCTGCATGCCTCATGACCAATGTAGATGTCTTGTGGAGTTTGAAGCCATCAACATCAAGGTTTGGTTGTAACTTCATTCTCTTATGTTTAATACAAAATTGTTCCCTTTTCCTATATTTGATGTTTTGTTAATTTCAATTGAATATTATCATATTACTTGATCACTGATATAAGTAATTAGTCAATCATGATGCTCTCATCTTGTTTGTTTGTCTTTCGATCTATTTTGTAGGTGTTGAACCTTTGCAAGGGATTTTGGAGAAAATACAAAGAGATCTAGGTTTGAGGTATATTTTATGTCATGTTTTTTAATTTGATTACTTAAGGAAAGGATATATTGTTGTGTCTTTTTGTTCCATGCTTGTGACTTACAGTGCAGAGGAACAAACGATGTCTGCACCAATTGCATAATTCTTGATAACAAATTGGCAACTACATTGAGGATAGCTAATCCAGTTAGATATGGGGTAGATACAGTCAGCTCTGGTTCAAATCCAGTCAAATATACAAGCTTTGGTAACCATCTTATCTAGGAAGGTTATATTCTCTTCTCTTAGTCATTTCAGTTGATAAGGTAAGTAATATACCTTACTGTTATGGCTTTTCCTCTGTTTTCAGTTGAGTAGTTTTTACATTTTGCAGTCCAACACATTGCATCCTTTTGGTTTCACCTATAGGCCATTGATATTTGCATCTACTGGTCTGGAGGCACACATATGTTCGGCTGACAGAGCGTTGATCTATTCAGGGCACCTTTCCTCTTTTAACATAGAGCGTCGATGACACCTTGCTGCAGAACGTCTAGTGCACTGATTGGAGCTATAGCGCTTTGGTGCAGTGCATCTTAGTGCATTGAGGTATTCCTGTTAAACTGCCAGTCAAAAAGTTTTTATTTTTTGTTTTAAAATTGCTTGTTTCTCTGAAAGTTTTGAGTGATTTGCTTGCTTATTTGTGTGCTAAGACTGGTGGTTTTCGTGAAATTGATTCTCTTTTGAGGTAAATTCCAAAACTCTATCTTCTTCATTAATATAAAGGGAAAAGTCAAAAAAAGTTCAGTTTTAGATTTTAGTAATGTGGTCAAACTCTGAAAATTTTCATTTTTGAAAAGGAAACTATAGCCTCTTTCCAAGTTTAGTTTTCTTTGAGTTTGTGTTCTTTTTCATTTTCCAGAAAATACGAAAATAATCTTGTTATTTGACTTTGTTTATTCTTAGCAAATTTGATCTTCATTTGCATAAGTAGTTGTGTTGGATTCAATCACCTCAAGGTTCAACACATCACAATACCAACAATACACCCCAAGACATCGACCTGACAGAAGGACTCCGTCGAAAACACCTACGATGCAGGTGCAGTCTCACCTGAGATATCTAATGAGTAACTAACATAACCATATTTTCATAGTTGGTGAGGGATTATAGTCCCTTGGCTTGCGGCCAAGGTGCTCGATGAAGGAAACTGCATGGCTGGACGCTGGAGTCAGTCTTGTGTGACTGAGCATAAATATATGTCAATGTGCACAACCTAACCTTGTTCTTAACCTCACAAATGGAATGACTTGTGCTACCCAGCTTACTCGTTGTACTAACAGACCGTCTTGGACTTATGTTGTAGCTTAAGAAATTTCATACAGACTGATATATATATATATATATATATATATACGACACTTTCTCATACATTCATCAACTGATTACAATATAACATCATGCATTTAATCGATATTTCATCATCATGTAGTAAGCAAATAACAACCATTCACATAAAAAATCACAGCATCAATCACCCATTCAAACACAAGGGATAATGTGGAAACCCATCTAGGAAAAACCACCAAGGTTCTCTTCATTTGGCATGAGAAATGGGTATAGCACCTTGCAGTATGCAGGATGTAGACTGATCTTATGATATGTCTTTATGACTCAAACTTCTGGTTCTCATGCTCTCTGGTTTGTTTTTCTACCCTACTTGTACTGATTTGTACATGGCTTGGATCGACTCTCCTAATCATTATCGGTGCACTCAACTGCAGATCCCTTCTACTCCAAGAGGTCTGTGCACAAAGAAACCAGATCCATGGCTCAATGACCTCCTATTGCTACTAGACTCTTCTTGAGTGTTCTCTTCTTCTAATCTCTACAAAATTACAGCAAAATGGTGTCATTCGCTATGGATTGCCAATGAACAACTGACATAATAAATATTAATCACCAACCCTTATAAAAAATGGGTTCTCCCTATTTATAGCTTCTTTCAGACCATGCAGGGTCGACTACATACTGCTTATCAGTTACAGGTCATGATCAGCCATCAAAAATGGTTATAGGCTATCAGGGTCTGACACAAGGCACTATCATCCTGACTTACAAATATTCCCTCATACATGCATTACCGCAGGCTTATGCTGCCTTAAGCAGCCACGATCTGCACCTGTCGTCTTTCGGTTGTTATCACTTGCACGCCCATGCGCTCGCTTTTCCTGCGTCGTGTGCATCTCCATTCTGTCTATGCTAGTCCTTTTCTTCCTTTACGACCGTCCTTTATTTCTTCCATGCACATGACGCACCTTATTTTTCTTATGCGTGAACGTAATCCTTGTGCTCCTTTCCCAGGCCAACATGAACCCAACACTCACATGTGGCTCATCTCGAGCCACTAAGCAAAAAGGTATATCTCCGCAAAATTGTTCTTGTTGCAAAAATTTATTTCCTTGGAAAACTCTAAGTTGTTGGCGCCAGCTCAGCAGGGATGATTTTAAGAATCCCCCCTAGATTTATATGTATAAAAAATGGGCGAATCTCTCCGATATATAGGAAAATTTGAAGGAAATTTTATCAATAATATAATATTTATATATAAAAAATTTGGTGAATCTTTCATTTTATTAAATAATGTTGTAAAATCTTGGCGAATCTTTCATTTTATTATATAATATTGTAAAATATTGGCGAATATTTCACTAAGTTATAAGATATTGTAAAATATTGGCGAATATTTAACTTCATTATAAAAAAATTGTAAAAAATGGTGAATATTTCACTGATTTATAAAATATTGTCAAAATAGAGGAACAACAACATTAGTCAAATAACATGAATCACATCATCAACAACAGAACATGTAGACACAAGTAACAACTGGAAGGTGTCAGTGAAACATGACTGCACTGACTAGATTCAAGGCAAGTGGGGACTCTAGCTATTATCTCATCCCTTAATGGTCCAGCAAACATGTGGGGACTTGAATCTTGACAAATTGATAAACTGATAGAATCAGACATTAAGCTCGATCTTGGCCTCCACTAGCCAATTATGGTCATGGAGGCTAATACAATTACACATTGTAATTATGCCAATTGATTATTGCATTAGATCAATGTTGGTCTTGTGCCAATAGGTGTCCTACGATCAATGCATAGGAACCTAGTGCACAGACCATTTTTCTCTTCGCTTAGCTATGTAGAGATCGTTTATTTTTTTGAATAACAATAAGTATTTACAAAGAAAATATACAATTAGCGTAAAAGAATTGAAAAAATGAAGACAATTAATTCATGCAACTAAAAGTTAATAAATAAATCTTTTCTCAAACCCTAAAACCAACCTTGATTCAAGCTACAACAAAGGGTTAAATCAAGCATCGAATGAGAACTAGAAGCATTCAAAGGACTTAACATAATATTTAACCAAAATGCACAGAAACTTCAAAAATCGACAAAATGCTTCAAACAAAAGCAATAAACAAACCATAAAAAAATTTCAAGATATTCATGCTAAACGCCAACATGGTTTCATGTACTTGAATGAGCCCATTCTTACTTAGAAAAAGTGTTGTCAAATTAGTTATTTATCATTTAATGTTAGGAAACTATCTATGTGCAGAGATAGCTCCTAGGCCCAACTTTCTCAAATTCCAACGTCATTTGCTGTCACATACAAGAAAGATACAATGTAAGAGATAAATATCAAACCATCAATCTTAAAATAAGCTGCATGAAGGTAATGTAGCTCAAATAATCAATGTTACAACAAAAAATTACAATGTAGATTCTATTTGTACCTAAAACATGAACTAAAATTCATATACATTGATCACCACTGACCAGCAAGGGTACACGAAACACCTAGACCAAAATAAGACTCAAGAATTTTAATAGTATTAGGCTTCAGAACATGGTTCTCTTGTAAGTAAGATTTAGTCATTCAAGTCTGTCCTTCAGTAGTATTATAGTAATACACAAGCCTGCCATTGACCTTCTTCTGTTCAAATTTAAATCCAGTTATTTTGTGTAGATCCCATTATAATTTACTCTCCCCATGAGGATCACCTCATCATCTTTATCATGTAAATCCAAAGTCAAAAACAAATACCTTCAATTATGTCTCCAGTCTTCCCAAAATGATATCTTAAATGCAATTAATGCATCAACTCTTCCATCTGCTATTGTATTGTTGTTTAATAAACTAAGGCATGCCATGGTACTATGGTTTATTCACATTACCAAGTTTTCGACTGATTTGACTTTAAAAGGTGCACCAAACAAAATCCTTCAACTCTACCTACTTCTGAGAAGAACTAACAACTGCCCTTAATTAGCACAAAGGTTATCCTCAAGAATAGTGTTTCACTAATCAAGGAAGTCTTCAAAGAATCCTTCAATATGATACCAACAATCAAAATAGTTCCAAATCATGCTAGAAAACTTAGCGAATAAGCTCATAATTTCTTCTTCATTTTTAAAGTGCTTCCTTTAATCTCAAAGAATAAAATTAGTATTACAAATGACCTCTTCACAGAACTTGATGGGTGAACCATCAAAATATTCTAGAATGAGCACCTAGACCCAATCACTAATTCATATGCTTTCAAGGAATTGTACCTGAGTGGGTGTCCTTTCAAGTTGCCACCTCCACTGCTGAACCACAACTCCATCAGCGAGTCTTATTCCAATCTGAATATTAACTAGTCTCAATATTAACAAAAAAATGGACAAGAATGGTCGTATTATTCCCTGAAATTCCTAATTAAGTTCTTCGATTTTCCAAATTCTTTTTTCGATGTGTTATACCATTCATTTTGAAGAAAACTAACCCTACAACAACATCACAAATCCCAAATTACCCTTAAATCCATAATCATGTGAGGGCCATAACAATCCACTTCACATCCAATGCAATCCTTTCTGCATGAATACTAGTTAACCCAAGACCTTTCTTTTCTCTACCAATGCTGCAAATGTCCAAGGAAACTCGCGGTAGACCTTGCTCCCCAAGTAAAAATTGTTAGAATACATTGTATAATTTAGCCTCTCTAAAAAGGAAAACAAAAAAAGTACTGCTGAGTGAATAGTAATCATAGGAGCAACTATCATAGTGATCATAGGAGTCAGGTTTGGTTATTCTTAAAGTTTGGAAAATATAAATTTTCATAAATTGATCCTGTAACCTTTCTATTTACAATACATTTCTTAGTGAAGTCTTTTTCCTATATACCTTAAAATCATCAAAATTTCATTTAACTGAAATTGTATCAATTGTTAGAGAATTTAAAGTTTGAACAATCCATACATATGAAAGGTTGTTGTAGTGTCCCCAAATGTACCAACCGCATATGAAATTCACTTTGGAGTACCAATGGCAGGGGTAGTTCTCAACACTCTAAATATTAGAAATGATGCACACACAATGTCTCTCATTTTGAAGCATTCAGAAGCCAAGGTGGTGTTTGTGGATTACCAATTCTTGGAAGTTACAATGGTAGCTGTCAGGAACCTTTCTCAGGTGACATAGGAATTACCATTAATTATTGTGATCCATGAACTGGAAAAATCTAGAGAATATTCTTTGAATGAAGATCATAAAGATCTTCTTGATTATGAAAATATTTTGATAAGTGAAGATCCAAATTTTGAGACTTACTGGCTTGAAGATGAACAGGAAGTTATCTCATTAAACTACACATCAGGAACCATGTCCAGTCCTAAAGGTGCTGTGTACAGTAATAGAGGTGCCTATCTCAATACAATTGGTATTATTTTAGCATGGGAAATGAAGTCTAAGCATTTTTACTTGTGGAAAACACCCATGTTTCATTGTAACGGTTGGGGATTTCCATGGGGCATAACTGTACAAGCACTAGTATTTGCTGCAGAAGTGTAAATGTGAAAGACATATTTGATGCCATTGCTGAGCACAAAGTCACCCACTTATGTGCAGTGCCAACAGTTTTAAGTATCATTGCAAATGCACCACCTCGTGAAATAAGACCAATTCCTCACACCGTAGATGCTAAACACACTTGCTACATTTTCACCCTCAAATATGATTTATGTGCTCAAGTAAACAAAGCACCCCATGGTTGACAATATATGTATAGAAGGGCAGCATGGCACTTCAACTGACCAATTCATTCTAAGGAGAGCCCAGGTTTTCAAGATCTCCACTACTTGTCAACTATAAGCCATAAGTTTTATGAAGGGATTAAGATCTTTCTACAAGGTGTTTTGCATCGGAATCCACACACATCGCTGCATAAGTGATTATTCCTAAGCAATGACTAACACGATGGTCATGAACATAGATACTTAAAATACTAGACACAACTGCTACCTTTTCATTCTCAAATATGCACTATACACTCATGTAAAGCAATATAGTAAGGAAAAGAAACACAACACATTGACCAACAAATCCAGTCTAAGGAGACTCTACCATTATTGGTTTTCAAGATATTCACTCCTTATCAACTATAAGACATTTGTTTTTGAATGGGATTCCACAGACATTACTTCATAAGTAAGCATGCCTAAGTAGTCAATGAAGTTAACATCCAATATTTTACCCATGATAATTTGCACATTCCAGTCATATACTAGTGATGTCATCAATATGTAATTCATTATATCATCATAATAAAAACCCTCATGGAATCCCCACAACATCTATGAAAGAAAATATTTTTCAATGAGCACAATGCTTATAACATGCTTATCTCATAATAAGTATCACATTATGATTATTCCAACAGAGCGAGAATGGAAAATAGGTTTATATATTGGACACTAAACTTATAGTCTTATACATCATGCCATTATATATATGAGGTCTCATTTGGTTAGGTTTTGAGCCTCATGTTTTCCTATTAGGGTTTCATGTTTTCAATCCTCGTATATGGAATAAAACCATAATACAAACACAGTTAATTTTAAACGCATTTAGTACCCAATCATATATAACATGCCTAAAGAATCCATATCTATGAGAGTCCATGCATCATCCAAGAACCTACTTCCAACAAACCATAATAATAATGCACCCATATAATCAATTAGAAATATGAATAGTAAATCAAAACAACATGCATTACTGCAAATGAAAACCTCCATAGAGTTATAGAACTCCTAACTAGCCAAAATGATTTCTAAACCAACACACAAATATCTCTATAGCTCGATGCATATAAATATCAGTGTGTAGTATATTATCCCAGAATTGACAGAAGATATCAAACTACATAACCTCCTCATCAATAATTGTCCCATCAGCCATACATAAGATATTGCAATCTCCAGAAAGCTGAGGAAGAGGTAAGGAAGAATTTTACTATTTGTATTGTGTTTTGAATGTAGACTATAATTAGTAAATTATGTTTCAAATATCGTTTTGGGGAATATATTGCCAAGGGCCAGGAAACAAACTTATTGGAAACATTGGGGACAATCGCATAAATTATTGGAAAATATCTGCAATCATAAACTTGGACCTAAAAAACTAAGAAAGTATCAAAAACATCGTCAACCTAAAAAACTCAGAAAATTTCAAAAATATCAGGAGAAATCGGTGATATTTGGAACACACTAATTAGTGCCTCAGCTAGTTTCTTTTTTCTCTACACATTGAAATGTATCAACAAATATATATATAAGCAACTTGGTAAGGTTTCTCCATTTTTTTGTGCTCTTTGTTTGTCCTTCATAGTTTCTTTGTTTTCTTGGAACATTAATTCAAGTACATAAAATACATATATCTATTGGTATGGCTTAGTAGTTGATGGGATTTTTATTCACTTCTAGTGCTTACAATTTATATTGAATCTTAACGTATATTAGCATTAGCATTTAAAATAATCAGCCTTCATAGCCTTGAGGCTTGGATTAAGCTCTATTGGACCAGGGACTATGCTTGCCCAGTGAAGCGTAAGCCACTTCTATTGAGGAAAATAATTTTTTTCATTCCTCTTTGAAATAAAACTAGGAAAAGATAAACCATGCAGAGGTGGTGCTTGGTCCTGATCCATAATCGCTCAGCCTATGGCTGATTCATTTGACCTGTATGGACCTTAATTATTTTTGTAGAAACTTATAATGTTTCTCTTTGATTGCTATTTCATTGCAAATTAATTATGACTGTGTATTACAATATTACTTGCAAACTGTAATTTAAATGAGGAAGAAAATCAATTCTGAAGCATCAATTACATACACAGAACTAACACAGATTTTAACTTGGAAACCTATTTGTGAAAACCAGCATGGCCTTTGTTTGGCTCTTTCTGTCCTCAAGAATGATGACAAATATCAGCTATATACTCTTAGACATATATTTTGTGTATTCTTACTCCATGGTTGCATTTTTCAGATTGCATCTGCAATCATAAACTTGGACCTAAAAAACTAAGAAAGTATTAGAAACATCGTCAACATAAAAAACTCAGAAAAATTCAGAAATATCAGGAGAAATTGGTGATATTTGCAACACACTAATTAGTGCATCAGCTAGTTGCTTTTTTCTCTACACATTGAAATGTATCAACAAATATATATAAGCAACTTGATAAGGTTTCTCTAATTTTGTGTTCTCTTTGTTTGTCCTTCATAGTTTCTTTGTTTTCTTGGAACATTAATTCGAGTACATAAAATACATATATCTGCTGGTATGGCTTAGTAGTTGATGGGATTATTATTCACATCTAGTGCTTACAATTTATATTGAATCTTAACTTATATTAGCATCAACATTTAAAATAATCAGCCTTCATAGTCTTGAGGCTTGGATTCAGCTCTATTGGACCCTGCTTGTCCAATGAAGGGTAAGCCACTTCTATTGAGGAAAATAAGTTTTTTCATTCCTCTTTGAAATAAAACCAGGTGAAGATAAACCATGCAGAGGTGGTCCTTGGTTCTGATCCATAATCGCTCAGCCTTTGGCTAAGTAATTTCACCGGTATGGGCCTCAATTATTTTTGTAGAAATTTATAATGTTTCTCTATGTTTTCTATTTCATTGCAAATTAATTCTGACCGTGTATTACAACATTACTTGCAAACTGTAATTGAAATGAGGAAGAAAACCAATTCTGAAGCATCAATTACATACACAGAACTAACACAGATTTTACCCTGGAAACCCATTTGTGAAAACCAGCATGGCCTTTGTTTGGCTCTTTCTGTGCTCAAGAATGATGACAAATATCAGCTATATACTCTTAGACAGAGATTTTGTGTATTCTTACTCCATGGTTGCATTTTTCATATTGCATATGCAATCATAAACTTGGACCTAAAAAACTAAGAAAGTATCAGAAACATTGTCAACCTAAAAAACTCAGAAAATTTTAGAAATATTAGGAAAAATCGGTGATATTTGCAACACACTAATTAGTGCCTCAGCTGGTTGCTTTTTTCTTTACACATTGAAATGTATCAACAAATATATATAAGCAACTTGGTAAGGTTTCTCTAGTTTTTTTTGCTCTTTGTTTGTCCTTCATAGTTTCTTTGTTTTCTTGGAACATTAATTCGAGTACATAAAATACATATATCTACTGGTATGTCTTAGTAGTTGATGGGATTTTTATTCACATCTAGTGCTTACAATTTATACTAAATCTTAACTTATATTAGCATTAGCATTTAAAATAATTAGCCTTCATAGTCTTGAGGCTTGGATTCAGCTCTATTGGACCCTGCTTGTCTAGTGAAGGGTAAGCCACTCCTATTGATGAAAAGAAGTTTTTTCATTACTCTTTGAAATAAAACCAGGTAAAGATAAACCATGCAGAGGTGCCCCCTGGTTCTGATCCATAATCGCTTGGCCTATGGTTGAGTCATTTCACTAGTATGGACCTTAATTATTTTTGGAGAAAGTTATAATGTTTCTGGATGTTTTCTATTTCATTGCAAGTTAATTCTGATTGTGTATTACAATGTTACTTGCAAACTATAATTGAAATGAGGAAGAAAACTAATTCTGAAGCATCAATTACATACACAGAAGTAACACAGATTTTACCCTGGAAACCCATTTGTGAAAACCAGCATGGCCTTTTTTGGCTCTTTATGTGTGCAAGAATGATGACAAATATCAATTATATACTCTTAGATAGATATTTTGTGTATTCTTACTCCATGGTTGCATTTTGCAGATTTCATATTGGATTTGAGATAATCTTTGTTCTCCGTGGATAGGGTCACACTTCTCTTCGTCCTCGTGATCTAGGAACATACTTCTCATTCTTAGTCTTTAGTTTTCTACTTTTATGCCATCAACTTTCGAAGCTTTCAACTGCCAATGCAAATTTTCCAACCGATGTCCCAATCTCCCTCTTTATTTCCACGTCTATTGGTTTCTCTTCTCTTGGAATGCATAGAGTCTCTCCCCTAGACTAATCAACAAGATTTTAAAGAGGGCCACACTCAGTAGTCCCAATCGCTGGATTTAACCCAAATGATGGGATGGATGACAATTTAGGTCTAAGGAAATAAAACCAAGGGATGTAAAGCAACCAAAAACCCATTCAATACTCATTCCCACACAACAAACAGCTAGAGACACCACAAGATTTCCCCCTTACACCACCTGAATCTCATAGAAAATATTTTGATATTTCTCACAATTAGCACAAAGCAAAGGTTTTAATCACTAATAAAAGATCCAACTTCACGTTCAATGTGAATGTGTCAGATCAGGTAACAACTTCCCTATGCAAAAATGGGGAAATCCAGACAACCCTCTACTGGTAAAAATGTATACTTCATGTTGTGTTGTATAAGCAATTTATATTTTAAATATAAGCGAAGGGTGGAATCAGGGAAAGCTTAGCACAAATGAATTTCTCACGATCCTAAATAAAAATAAAGTAGATTCAATCAACTTTAGAGTAAATACTAAAACCTCTACGTCTATGCAATGAATAAAAAAGAACTTAGACTCATTCGATTGATATGGTTCACTGCCTTACTATGGTTGCTACTGTGAATAGTTTGGTCCAATATTCAAGTTTATTCAGATTGAAACTCTTTAAGGCTCTTGAATAGGGAATTGGATATCAAAATAGGGGTATAGTGAATGATGAGTTCTTACAAAAATACTAAATGATTGCTTTTTATGTTCTGTCACAAAAGAACGGTGGACATACCATAGATTCACAATTAAGAGAAAATATAGTCAGGGAATGTCACAATGAACATATGCAAGAATGTATTCCAAAGAGAAACCAAAAGAAACCAAGAGAATATGCACATGGGAGAAACATGATTGGTGTTTTAGTGGGTGCTTAAATATGAGAAGGGCATTAACTCCTATAGCATTTCTACAAAATGGATCAGGATTACCAGGAAAGTGGTGGCAGATATGTTGGCATTGTGTCCCCATGTCTCCCATGATTGGCTCCATTATGTCTACGATTCAACAGTCATTGGACTGTTAGGAATTGCATTTATTTAAGTTTCTATGATTTGTTGGCCTCTATTAGCAATGTCATGGAGGACTTATTGTGCCTTTTGTAGTCAGGTACACATATTGAAGAGTGTGTTACTGTTATAAATAATATATATATATATAAGAAAACTGTGGGAAAATACCATGGTCAAGGTGATGAACATAATTAGAAAGAAAAATAGATAATAATAATAAAGTACATAATAAATAGTATATTTAATAAATTAAAGATACATAATTATTAAAAGGATAATAAAATGTATTATTAAAAACTAAAAAGACATGACTAATTAAGACATGTCTCTTCATGAAAATATGCCATCTAGGTTATAAATACGAGACCATCTTTTGTAATGTATCATCTCTAGTTTTAAGAAAACTGGAAAATATTATAATTAAAAGAGCTGCAATAGAACTTACAGAAAATCCAGGTACATATCCAAAATTAAGCCTTTACAGTGTAATAGAAGTTTAGATGTTACATCCATCAGTGGAGTAGCTGAGAGTGAAGTGGAGGACGTTAAAATAAATAAAGTGGAGAAAGAAGAAGAACCAACAAGTAAATATGTTTACAGACAACAATTAAACTCACCTACAACTATGGAAGAACAAGTTGAATAAGATATGGCACTAGCTACCAAGTTGAATCATATATACCACTTTAGCGAAGGGTAAGTTTGTTCTATGTTTCCAAACTAGAAATCAAAGGCCAAGAAATGATGCAGCACTCAGTGTCTACACTACCAAAGGGATTGGAGTGATATTTACACAAATTCCTAGCAAGACTATACCATCTGCTCCCCTTATTCCAGGCATTCAAGTGGATTTTGAAGTGGGCACAAGTATTATTTCCTACATACAAACATCAAGGTAATACATCACTATTTCTACAAAGGATATAAGCATAGACAATAGCCTGCATTCAGAGCTGCCAAGCCAAAAGAGAGGTTTTACTAAGAATGCCTTGAGTTATTTTGCAGATGCCAGTTTTTAGAATAGCTGCTGCAGAAACAATTTTGGGGAAGATACTTGCTCCTAAAATTGCTTATTTTTCTTCTCGTGGACCTAAATCTTTGTCTTCGTCAATATTAAAGGTAAGTATATTGCATGCTTCCCTTGACTTGTGCCTTATATCTATTAACGA
Organism: Pseudotsuga menziesii; assembly: GCA_001517045.1. NCBI lineage: Eukaryota > Viridiplantae > Streptophyta > Pinopsida > Pinales > Pinaceae > Pseudotsuga > Pseudotsuga menziesii. Next base: position 63,170 of record LPNX011036101.1, read on the forward strand.
TTATCAAATTTGACTGATTGAAATTTCATTTACTTGAGTGATAGAGGCTTCTTTTAATGTAGTAGCCATGTTGAAACTTTATGAAAGTGTGAAAATTATGATAATTATGCGATACAGAGATTCCTTGCTATATATATAACCCTTCTTTGAAAATCAAAGTGTTGATCTTGTCCTAGATTTGGAGAATAATGCTTTTGCATCCCTTGTATGATTAAAAAATAAAATGTCCCCTAACAGGCATTAAAATATTCATGCTTGATACAAATTGTAGACAATGCATTGGGTCTCTAGCCTTTTGTATAGAATCCCTCATGGTTTGTTGATCATTCTCTTTTACATTATTTTCTTGGTGCTTTCTTTGAAGTTCAGAAATTTGACATTGCTTTTGATTTAATTGGTGGTGTCGTTTGCATCCTTTTATACAACAAATAAATATTCTCTTACTAGCATTGATCTTCAAATATAACTCTATCGGTAGAGTTTATAGGGTTTTCCATTCTTGCATTTATTGTCCTATTGAAAAACACAATTTTGCTAATGTGTTTCTTTTTTAATCTTGGTAACTCTATGCCTATTGTCATGATAAATAAGATAACCCCTGAATTATTAAGTTCCCAGTGATGTCCACATTTGATATTGTTGGTGCCATCGACACAAGCATATAAGCATATGCCTCACAACTGCATGGTACACTGTCAACCATGTATCAGCCATGTGCATACTTGGTGCATCATTGTCAATAGTGCAAGCCTCATAATTTTGTGGCAGATCCTTCTAACTCGTGTGGCCATGGTAATTATATACCACAATGCGATGATAAACAATCTAGGATTCATTAAATGGAAAAATCTTAGAGGCCAAGCCCATATAAACTATACACCTCCAATAAATGAACTGTGATAAGGACAATGGATCTCCTCTAATTATGGAAATTGATGGTAGTTGTGTTAACATGATAGCTCTTCATTGACAAATTTTATTATAAAATAATAAACACTTTCGTCATGCGACATGCACACTTCTTGGTTTTCTCCTGTTGTCAAATTTTATAGCCTCCAACCAACCATGTCCATGTAGGTTGTTGAGTCTTCTCTCCTTGCAATCCAAGAAAAATCAACAACTCATTTTATAGCCCACAATGCACATGGATATAAACGCCACTCATATATAATCAGTAGCACTGTTGTCACCATTACAATCAAAACAACTTATGTTTTCTCTTAGCAACAAACTCATTCATTGGAAACATCTGTGTTCTCACTGCCTTGCACATCACACCAGTTCCCAACACAATATCATATTCCCATGCCATTGTTAAACTTTACTTCATAGTTCAGATCTGCACTCGCAAATGAAACCTACGGGTCCTAAATTTCGGAGCTTAGTTTACACCTATCAAAGCCTAGATCTGCATATACTAAAATTTCTTTAAATTAAGTTTAGAAAGGAAAACAATTTATGTTCTTCTTTAATTTTTGAATAGATTAAAATGTCGTCGATGCACACGACTACAAACTTATCTAGATACTTATGCATAACGTTGTTCATTAAACACATAAAAATAGATGGAGCATTAGTAAGCCCGAATGGCATGACGACGAACTTGTAATGGCCATATCGAGTTCTAAAAGTTGTCTTAAAGATATCTTCATCTTTAATCCTAACTTGATGATATCTAGACCTTAAATATATTTTCAAAAACAACGTGGCTCCATGTAGTTGATCAAATAGATCATCTATGCGGGGCAACGAATATCGATTTTTAATGGTCATATTATTCAACTGATGGTAATCTATGGAAATTCACATGGTTCTGTCCTTTTTCTTAATGAAGATGGCAGGTGCCTGTTATCTCCCTAAATGGCACTTCTTCGTCCGAGTGCTGACATTCCCCATGTTGGCACACAAAAGGACATTTATGGATTGAAGGTTTTCTAAAACACTATAGATGGGAATGTTATGAACTACATTTATCATCCATCCAGCTGGTTATTTTTACCTTTGAATATGTCAAGTGTTGTACACACCTTTTCCTATATGCATCTCGTGTACATAGATTCCTTTTATTAAAGCATGTCATGTGTTGTACGTGAGTATCAGTAATTGCATCTTGTGTACATATCTATACATGGGATTCCCTTAGAAAAACTCACATGTTATAGGCAAGTTGCTAGTATTAATACCCACGTACACCTTCCTTTGACATTAAAAATAATAAATCACAATTATTTGAGATTTGTTAAGCCCTTAACCATAACCATCTTAACTGTCTCAACCTCCTCAACCCTCGAAACTGCCTTATTTCACTAAGTATAAATAAAGGCCTTGGGGAGGGTGTTAATCAATAATACTTGGAGAGCAAAGTTATGCTGGTGGTGTCTATTCAGAATTCTTTGGAGCAGTGGAACTTAGAATCCTTTGGTTGTAGAGGATTCCTTGTCTCAGGCGTTGGGTTGTAATATGAACTTATTCATCATTGTTAATAAAGAGAATCCTTCTTCCACATGTGCTTTAAATATCTTTCATGTATTATGGTTTGATGAATACTCATGATTAAGCACTTTGTATATGATTTATCTAACCTATTTTATATACATGTATCATCTTGCATTTGGAGGATTTGCTCTTGACAGGTGAAGGGGAAGCATCCCTGAAGGATTTGGAGGAGAAGCATAGCAGAAGAGGACAAAGCTAGGATCAACCGTCGTGTATCGAGTGAGTCTATTCTATCCTCCTATTTCCTTTTCTGTACTCTAGAGTCGATTGCCTGCAAGTTTTATGAGTATGTTGGTAAAACCAGACCTTCAGTTATAAGGTGTTTAGTCATGTACAACAAAACTGGCGACTCTGCTAGGGAACCCAGACTGCTGTAGGTTGTTTCTGTCACCCTTGACCAGTCTTTGCCTTGAAGTTAGTGTGTGGTATTCTATCTTGGTTAATGCTTACCATAGTATTTGAAAGCCTTGTGGATTTTTCTTTGTTTTTGAGAAAAATTTTGTACCTGTATGTGGGTTGCTCTCATACACAATTGCATATAGAGGCCTGCATACGTGGATTTCTCTATTGGATAGTCCTGTATTGTACATGAGTTTCCCTTGTACATAGTTGCATACAAGCCTGGAAATAGGGATTTTTAGGCTAGGGTTTGCTTGTCCCTGTCTTTTTGTAATTCCTATTTTTTAGTTGGCTTTCTTTCTGAATACTGTGCAGTTAGTCTAAAGACCTTGGTGACCACACTTTGTGCTTTCTCGTAAAGCCCTTGGGTTTCTTTTGTTTGGATTGTCTTCTGTTTGCATTTTGAAGTAGGTTGGCCTATTTGGGTTATAGGTTGAAGTGTCTCTGTTCGAATCAGTGATCAGGTTTTTGGGAATTGTTTTTCTAGTCTATATTTTGATATTGGTTAGTTTTTCACTTACCTTTATGAGTTTACAGTGATTTTTTGTCATTGTACACACCCAAGCTAGGGTTGCCGGTCTTCCTTTGTTGGTTGATTCTTGGTTTTGTTTACCTGTTTAATTCAGTTTGTTTATTTTATACAGTTGATTTGATCCAAGTATACTCAAGTTTAATGCATTTTAGGTGCATAGCAGAGTTTGAGCATTTTTAAAAAGTGAAAAGAAAAACATTTTCATGCTTTTGCATTTTCTTTTGCATAAGTAGTTTTCATTTCAGTTTTAAAATATAATCTCAAAAACTACAAAAACATAGTCTTAGTTTCTCTTTATTGCTTGAATTTTTTCATCAATCTATATTTACAAAAAGAAAAATAAGTTTTCTTTAATAGTGGCAATTTGCTTTGAAAAATACACCTATACTTTTTATTTCTTATCGAGTCAAAAACACCATAGTTCATCACTCCATTTCCCTCTAAGTAAGAAATAGCCCTTTAAAATGAACACAATAAATAAAATTTATTAGTAATTTTTATTTTTAGGGGCCTTTCACCTACTGGCTTAGGCTAGAATTGTGGGATAGGAAGTGTAAACTTCCCATAATTTTTAAAATTCAAACGTAGTGGACCTTTCTTTAGGTAAATCCTTGAATTTATCAATTGTATCTGGGAAGCTCCTCTCAAAAGGGAGTCAAGCACGAGGTCGCGTGGAGGCATTGGACTGAGGAGATAACCCTCCGATTCCTTGTCAAAACGTAAATCAAGACTTTTACGCATATGGGGATTCTATCCTAGATAGAGTTTCGGGCTTAGCTACCCTGCCCATGCGTATGAGTCAGGATTGTGACTGTCCCCCTAGACTGTTGGTATAGCTAAGGTAGCCTTTAGTCTCTTGACATTTAGGGTTCATACCTAGGTAAACTGAAAGGCTATTTCTGGTTCACCTTGAATGGGCTTGGAAGGTAACCCTTGTTGTAAGTGTGGGAGGGCGGTGGGTGATTCCTCCGCTTGTGCCTAAGAACCACTTGAAGGACACCAAGTAATCATTCTTCAGCTTTCTTCGGGAAAACATATCTTTCACCCTTGTTTGATTGTTTGAGGCTTTAGTATTTTTTATAGTGTGTGCTCTGTGGTTTTACCTATGTTTAGTTGGCCTTAGGGTTTGATTTGTAAAATTTTCAATCGTGGAGGACCAACCTATAAGAAGGTCAAGAAGGTTGTGAAACCTTCCTCCTCTTGTCACATTGGAACCTCCACCTCTACCCCAAAGGTGGAGATTGGACACAGACAATTCATTTGAATCGGTAGGAGTAAGTGAAGTTCTAGGTGAACTAGAACTTATAGCTAACCATTTTGATCTAGATACGGTTGAGATAGAATACTTGCAGATTGATGAGTTTGTAAGGAATTTTAACACACCCTTGACTGATTTAAATGATCCTGTGATCGTTCAGGTTAGACCTTTTGATTCACCTATTTTAGGTGTCCCTGTGGGTAGGTTTATGTCTTCTATGGGAGAAATTTCTTTTGTATTCACCTCAGCCGTTCCAGTTGAAGAGGCACTACCTCCCCCGGTAAGTGCCCTGAGATCTAGTATACCTTCTACACCTTTGACTCCAGCGAGTCGGGTGGTCCAACCATCGGTTCACTCAAACCCAGCAGGTACTTCTGGTGATATGGTTACTAGGATTCCCAGTATACCTACTATTCCTTCTTCCTTTCCATACACTACCCAGACTGGTCTGGTAGGATCCTTGATGTTCATCCAAGGATTTCCTTGGAATGGGGGACACATTCCCCCATCTACTCCATACGTAGGCCCATCACCTTCATATGTAGGAGTGCAGTTTGGGAACAATACCTCTTATGGGAAACATTTTCAAACTCTGATTTTGGCCCCGTTTACGAGCTCTCCCTTTTCGTTGTTTAGCGGAGGGATACCGGCTCCTATCTTTTAGACCCCAGTTTCGATGGGGACGACTTGAAATTATTCTACTTCACCTCCCACACACAATCCTATGGCTTACATATGGAATTTGTTTCAGAGTAATCTATCCAATTCACAACCAGGGGCAGGGGGCAACCCCACCTTTACCTATGGGAATTTAGGGGCAGGTCCCTCTAATCCCCAGGCTAGCACATTTAGTGCCCCGGTTCGACCCAAACTTATGTTCCTAGAAACATTAAACTTGCCAAATTTGTCAAATTTTATGAATGACCTGGTGAGGCATGACCCCTCGTGGCCACCTGTTCCCACCAAATTTCCATCAGACATCCCTAAACTTGAGGGCAAAGTTGTAGAAGATCCTAGGGCTCATGCCACCACATTTCATTTATGGTGTTCTTCAAATTCACTGAATGAAGATTCAGTTAGGTTGAGGTTGTTCCAGAGAACCTTAACAAGTACCATGACAAAATGGTACATTGAGTTGCCTTCTGCCGCTTTCAGTAGTTTCTGGGATTTGGCTAGTGCATTCCTTAGCCACTTTCAGCTTTCGGTCCAATATGATTTCGGAATAGACTTGTTATCTAGCTTTAGGTAGAATAAGGCTACCCACTTCTCAGATCATATCCAAGAGTGGAGGAGGCGAAAGAGCCTTATAAAAGCCACTATCCCTCCTGAGTTCCTTCTAGAGTGGTTCCTTAAATCCCTGTTACCCTACATATCTAAGGATGTATCCACCTCAGGAGTGACGAATGAAGAAGAAGCCATTCTCAAGGCCCAACAATTGGATTTGATTTATTCACAATCTGGGATCTTGTATGAGATTATCCCTAAGGCACCGAGGCCTACGCACGATGTGGAGAAGCCTAAGCCTAGACCCCATGCCGATGGTGTTTTTGGGTCTATTATCTCTCCCACCATAGAGTCTTTGGCTAAGCAACTACATCAGTTGTTTGTCAAATAGTTTATGGTGGAGGTAGCAAAGGCTTCCCCCTCCCCCCAGAATGTGAATGTTTTTGCACAAACCTCTTAGAATGGAAATCAGTAGCTCAATGGGAAGAAAAAGAGAGGAAAGAAAGGAGAGGGAAACCAAAACAACCAGAAGCCTGCAAATAATGCTTATGGGGGCAAGAAAGAAAAGAAGAAGGTTAATTTCCCGTGCAAGTTATGCCACGAGGACCACCTTACTCACCTTTGTCCACTTATGGAACAAGCCCAGAAGCTGCTTAAAGCTTAGGAACTGGCTGTCCTAAAGGATCCTTTTCCCCAAGGACAGAACTCTGCTTCAACTTCTAATGTAGTAGGGGGCACTCAAAATTCCCCTAACCCAAACTATATCAACATGGTTCGATCTTTGAATTTGTTACATATGAGGAATAAAAATTATGAGAAAGAGACTTCTGAGAAGGGTAAAGCCGTAGGTGAAACAAATGGATCTCATAATCAAATGGATCTTTCCAAGTGATCTTGCTTTCCTTCCCACTCATAAAACTCAAGCTATTTTAGGTTGTTTTAAAAGGAGCATTGGGTAGGTGGTAATTTAACCTTTTTCGGACCTCCCTGACTAAGTACGAAAAAGGTTCACCTTTTCTTCTACGGAAGTTAAGAGAGTTCTTCTGTGGTATGTTTTATACTTTTTCAGCCTCAGGAGACTAAATTGGATGAAAAAGGACCCCCTTGGAGTCTTCTTTGGAGTTTTCAGACTCTCTAAATGTGAAAACACCAACTGAGCATGTACTAGTTTGAGATCATTAAATCCACGAATTAGCGACACTATCAAGCATTATTTTCCCTTCTCTTCAAGATTGTTAAAAAATGAAGAGGGATCTGAGTTGACTTTCCTGGACTCATTAAAATTTAATAGGAAAGGTAAGGAAGAAGTTTCTCTTGTTTTCAGTAGTGGCAGCATGTCCTCCTTGAAGATAGCACTCTCTATTTTTTCCGATACCCATGTTTCAGTGATCACTTTCTGTTCAACTATTACTTCGAGTTTCCTACTCCTCCTCTTGTTCATTATACCTAGGGAATCTGATCATGTCTCCTACATGATAGATAAGTGTATTTGTTCAATATATGCATTAAAAGTTGCCTTAGGTCATCTCTGTGTCATGCTCATTGTTCAAGGACTCAACCCAATGTTTGATCTTTATCCTAATCCCATCATTGTTATATCTGTTATCTATTGTGTCTCTCCCTTCTTTTTCCCAGTTCCTAGTCACTCTTGTGATCCGTTGGAGGATCTATTGCATTCCTTATCACAACATGGTTTCGTTTCAGTACTTCCTGATGACGAAGACCTAGAGTTTTGACGATCGTACCTTAGGATTCACTTTCATCATTGGTGGATTCCTTTGCTTCAGTTGTCAATTATCACATATTGATTGACAAACTGTTGAATCCTTTCCATGTTTGACTTCAACCTACATTTATTCACATGGCTTTGATTGTACCGGTTCTTTGGGATTGTTTATGAAGACCTTATTTTCTCACATATGAACTAAGTTGCGCACGATTATGTTCCATTTATGTACACAGCTTCCAGATCTTTGAAGACTTATCATTATTGTATATTGTGGCTTCGATCCACCTTTGTAATATACGTGGTCCAGTACCCGTATCATATGATGTAATCTTGTAAAGGAGCTAGTGTTCCAATATATTGAACATAGCATCCTGTTATAGAGATTTTCACCCCACTAGGTGAATCACACTTTGTATGGCCTTCCCCTGTCCCGCTGCAGGCTCATTAGACCCAATGGACCACATTTTATCCTTTGATGTTACCTTAATCATCCCTAAAACTATATAAACTATGATATACGCGGCCTTTTCCCCGATAACCGCGTACATACGCGGGTTTTACCCCTATAGTCGCGTACATCGGGATGTGTGCATGGTCCAAATCCTTTTGGAGCGTTCCTTGACTTGGATCCGACTCATATGACTCCTAGCCTTCCATATGCCTTTAGATCGCACGGATTCGACCCTTCATTGTCCCTTGTGAAGCTATATAAGGAACCATTGGTACATTGAAGAAGGGGGAAGATAAGAGAAAGTTGAGAGCATCGAAACTATAGT
>LPNX011036101.1:74975-173875 GCA_001517045.1 Pseudotsuga menziesii
GAGCTACAGTCGCGTACATACGCGGATTTGTGGCCATAAGTCGCATACATACGCAGCTATTCTTTATACAGTCACGTACATCCTCCCTTTTGGTGAGTCTGATGTTGTGGGAAGTTGCTGGGTGGGTTGTGAGTGTGGTTGGGTCTTCCTTGGGTCTGAAGTTGTCTGTTGGATGCTCCTTTTGTGACCAGAAACCATTCGTGCTTATCATAGGTATCACGTCTATACTGGCATATAGGTTAGGTTCACCACCGTTTGCATTTTGCATGACCTTATGACCATGTCACTCTCGCCTTAGGTACGAACCCACTCTATTATGTCACGGAACCGTCCGGAATAAGGTACGAGGTTTGATCCTTTAGTGTTAGATTGTTTATTTCTATTGCATATTGGAGAAGATTGATTTCTGGAGTCTAGCTGTCTGTTGTGGTACCCCAAGCCATAGGAATTTCTCTCCGTAACACATCCTCAGATATGAATTTGTATATGACATTATTATGTATTTTTTTTAGGTACTACCTCTACTCCATTGGATTTCTGAGTTCTCCAAAGATAAATATTGTAATGTATTTCATCTCTCGCTTCCCTCTGACCTCACACATTAGGGGGAATCTGTTATCTCCCTAAATGGTACTTCTCCATCCAAGTGTCGACATTCCCCATGTTGGCACACAAAAGGACATTTATGGATTGAAGGTTTCCTAAAACACTATAGATGGGCATGTTATGAACTACATTTATCATCCATCCAGCTGGTTATTTTTACCTTTGAATATGTCAAGTGTTGTACGTGCCTTTTCCTATATGCAACTCACGTACATACACGCCTTTTATTAAAGCATGTTGCGTGTTGTATGCGAGTATCAGTAATTGCATCTTGCGTACAGATCTGTACGCGGGCTTCCCTTAGAGCAACTCACGTGTTATACATGAGTTTCCAGTATTAATACCTCCATACACCTTCCTTTGACATTAAAAATAATAAATCACAATTATTTGAGATTTGTTAAGCCTTTAACCATAACCATCTTAACTGTCTCAACCTCCTCAACCCTCGAAACTGCCTTATTTCACTAAGTATAAATAAAGGCCTTGGGGAGGGTGTTAATCAATAATACTCAGAGAGAAAAGTTATGCTGGTGCTGTCTATTCAGAATTATTTGGAGCAGTAGAACTCAGAATCCTTTGGTTACAGAGGATTCCTTGTCTTAGGTGTTGGGTTGTAAGCCCCATTTCTCGTAATCAAATGGATCTTTCCAAGTGATCTTGTTTTTCTTCCCACTCGTAAAACTCAAGCTATTTTAGGCTATTTTAGAAGGAGCATTGGGTAGGTGGTAATTTAACCTTTTTCAGACCTCCCTGACTAAGTACAAAAAAGGTTGACCTTTTCTTCTATGGACAACAGTGCCCCTTTCATTCCTGTACAACAGTGACTTCCCTCACCTTTTATTCCTGTACAACAGTGCCCCCCAAGGAGACACACTAGGTAAAATATACTTTTTATCAATTAGTTCTTTTAATTGAGACTTTAATTCATTAGGTTCAAGTATGTTCATTCGATAAGAGTCCTTTGAGCTAGGTACTACACCAGGTACTAGCTCAATGGTGAAATCCAATTCCCTTTTCGAAGGTAGTCCTGGAATTTCTTCAGCGAATACATCAACATATTCTCTTAAAACTGGTATGTTTTCCAATTTAACTTATCTATCTTAATTAGACTCTCCTCATCAGTTATTGTTACTGCATAAGATTTACATCCCTTCCTAACAGCTCTCTTAAGCTGTGGAGCAGAAATCTACCTTATGGTGGTTTTTCTAGGGATTCCTTTTACACTCACTGGTTTTCCATCACTGTTTAAACATGTGAATGTTTTATCATAACAATTTAAAATTACCCTATGTTGTTCTAAACAGTCCATACCAACCAGTAAATCATAAGAACCAAGAGGCAATACATTAAGCTTTACAACAGTTTCAAAATGATCCATAACTATTGCACATTCTTTTACAAAACAAGTTACCTTTCAAGTTAGCACTAGTGGCTAACTGAACCAAACAAAAATTCTCAAATTTTTCAACAGGTAACTTACATTTTTCTACCATTTTAGGTGCAATATAAATGAGACTAGCTCCTAGATCAATCAAAATAGTTACAAGGGTTTGATTTATCATACCTTCTACTTCCACCATGGAAGTTTGATATTCTACTTGTCGATTCTCCAAGGCTGCATTGATTCTGGGCATAGTCCTCATTAATTCTCCAATAGTCATCTCCTCCTGTATGGTATGAATATTACTAACAATATTTTTTCAATTAGGACAGACTGAAGCATAGTGTGGGCCATTACACTCTTAGCACTTTATAGGTTCATTGCGCTCAAAGTTCTTGGTATAATGACCATGGTTATTAGCAAATTCTTTACCCTTAGAATTATTCTTATTGTTTGGAAATTTGTTTTTATTTCCTTGGCAGTTCTTATTGTTAGGATAACTTATGGCCTTATATTTCTTAGAATTTCTATTGGGCACAAAATCCTTCTTCTTTTGTTCATACTGGTTATTATTTTTCTTGTCCTTCCAGTTGGCCATGCTTTCCCTCTTTTGATTTTGTTCAAAACAGAAGTTAGCTTTCCTCATAGCTTCTTCCAAAGTCTTTGGATTGTCATATTCAATCCTTTCCTTAATATGATAAGTTAGACAGCCGAGGAATCGTTGTACCTTTGGTTTCTCATCTACAAGGTATGGCACATACCTAAGTAGACTTAAAAACTTGCTATTTAGATCTTTCATTGTCATTGATCCTAACTTAAACACATAAAATTATTTTGCTCTCTCTTCAAAGTATTGCTCAAACATAAATTTATTTTTGAAGTACCTCTTAAAGGTACTCGAATTTACATTCTTCTCTTTTATTCCCTTAACTCTCTTCAAGTCCTGCCACCAAATGTCATCCTTTCCCGAGAGATTATAAATAGCCATTCTAGCCTTTAACTAGTTAGAATAGTTATATATTTGGAAGAATTTCTTCATCCCAGATAACCAGGATTCCACTTCCTCCCCCTTCTCAGTCTCTCCATTAAATGTTGGTGGTTTTATCTTTTTAAATTCCCTAGAAATTTCCTCATAAGGTTTGTATTTCCTCTTTTTAGTGTAATGATTATCATCACTACTAGAACTAGTAGAATGGAAATTTCGTTGTTCACCAAACACCTTTGAAGATGAAATAATTTCATTTTTAGTATGTTTCATGTTTTTAAATTTGCATTGATGACTTGTATCTTCTGATTCATTTCTTCTACCCCTACCCTCAGTTTGAAACCTTTCTATTAGGATTTGATTCAGCTCCTCCTGAGCCCTCAGAATCCTTTCATTCTCTTGTTTTACAGATTTCATTTCAGATTTTAGGTCTTTTACGATTTGCAACAGTTCTAAGGAATTGGTAGTTAAATATTCTGGTATGGGATCTTTTGGTAAATTTTCTGGTTCAGTAAATGGAGATTCCTCCTCTGCATATTCTTTCAGCTTTTCCATACCTGTTTGTTAAACTTCAAAAACAATTTCTCTATTGAATAACATTTAAAAGAAAATACATCAGCATAATAATTCAATTTACTGTTTCATAAAAGCTAGTTGGGATTTATCAAGGCCTAGTGTTTGAACCTTGTGCTCTAATACCACATGTCAAAACCCCAATTTTTTTCCCAAAACTTTAAAATTTTGAGATAACATAAAATGCTAAAACTGTGGTTTACTAATAGCTAAAGGTTAGCAATAAAAGAAACAGTCAAATGATTAGTATTACATAATCTCAATTACGTTAACTAAGCAGTTTCCTTTTTGTAACATGAATAAGGTTTACTTGCATATTGTTTTATTTCAATTTACTGATGAGTCTTCTTTATGACAAGTAGGTGGAATCTAACTTTGAATCTTGGGCTTACTTAGCATTTATGCTAACACAGAAAGATTACTGGTTCTTATAGGTTTATAGGTATGATCAAATGAGTAACATTTTAAATTTCATAAAGTATCCATAAGTGTTTCTATTTGCAATTAATAATCTTAGTAAATAAGCTGCTAAATTCCAAGCAACTTCCATGAGGTAAAAATAGTTTTCTTTCTTCAGTTTTTCTTGTAAACGAAGTTCAGAATAATTGAGTTTCTTTCTTTATCGTACGTAGCGACAGTAAATATACTTACTGTGGCTCTAAACTTGTAATCTTAGTTGCATAGTAACTTCTACTTAAATATGCATATCTTGCAATGTTATACTGATTGTACTATTGTTTATTATATATTATCATACTACTTACTTGATTATCAAGTCGATCGATATTTATCTTTTGTAGGGAAACTTACAGCCTGTAAACTTCTTGACACTATAAGTTTGTTTATTGCAAAAACAATAGTATCTTTTCACATGATACACTTTTTGCCTTTTCTTCATAGATCTAGGTTAATTCAAGTGGTTCTATCACTTATAGATTCAAGTAGAATTATTCCATTGCACTTCTTAATATTCCTATAATGCTTTTCTTATATTAAGTTACTGTCTATAACAGTTTTTAAGGTAGATGTTTTCTATAATGATCAACCTTCCATCTTCTGCTAAGCACTAGATATCTTTTGTATTCATGAACTCATCCTACCAATAAATAATTTTGGTAAGTTACTAACAAAAGCAAAGTTGAGAAACAACTATTCACTATTAAAGTCTAATCCCAAATGAACTATGTAAAAGAATTCAATATATATTGTTTTACCATACTAGCCAACTTTATAGTTTATTTCCAATCGAACGTTGGTTTTACAAGGATTAGAAACATGTACATATTATTTTGTTTATAAACATTATATTTTGTTGTTAGTTCGAAGCTTCTAAAGAAGTCTAAAACAAATTAAACTTGAAAAGAATTCATGATCCTCCTCTTTACTATGCTATCCAATTTTATAATTATCACCACTTGAATTGTGGGTTTTAAAGGAGTATAACCTTGCATAGAACATAATGTATGTAAACATAGAAGTCTATGGTTGTTCGGTGGTTTAAAATAATTCATCTTGGACTTTTTCACATAACAAATGGTTATTATACTTGCTAGAGTTAACATTGATAAAAAAATATGGTTAATAAAACACTCACATCGTAATATCGACTTATGATATAGTTTGATGAATTACATCCATCCCAAGCTAATTGTTTTAAGAGAGAAAGGTTTATTTTATAAACCAAGCATAAACAAATAGTTTCGAAGAGTTTTAAGCAAAGATTCAGGGGTTGTATAATGACTATATGATTATCAAACCTTCGTTTAGTCAACGTCCCGAAAATCAATGTTTACCCAACTCCAAAATCAACACTAAACAACCTTGTGATATATATGTGTTATGTTAACGATGAATTATATATGTGAATATAATATAGTTCTTGCATTGCTTGTTAACAAATCATTATACGAATAGTTGGAAATTATTGGAATGCAGGTGCTATAGATTTTGACCCATGCGTTGTTTGATTTTCTAGTAGGCACGTGGACTTCTCCTGACCATGCACTGGAGATATAAGTTTTTCACAACCATAACCCTTCGTCATTTTCCTTCCATAGTTCTTGGGCCTTCGGGCTACTCTGCAAAAACTCTCACGGTGGATATGAGACCTTTTTGGTTCTAGTTGTGCTCCAAGTCTCGGTTAATGTTGCTTCAGCCTCCAATACTCGGTCTTATTCCCTTTCTTTGTATTGTGGGTCTTTACTCTGTAAGGGTTCGTTGCTTGTTTCTTTGCACTTGCATGTGGTCTATGTGTGACTTCATTTTTCCTTTCTTTCATGGCCTACCACTTCTGTGCAAAGTTGTGTCTTCGCTACTGTTAGTGTGCTCCTTCACCATCGTTGTAGGGTTTGGAGCTTCATATTCATGCCTTGCTGTTGGTGACAGTCTCAATACTAACCTGTTTATTTCCTTCAATCAGGTATATATTCAATTTTGTATTCAAAATAACTTTACCCAATTTAAATTCCTATTTACAGTAGGTTTTTAATAGAAAAGAAATTTCAAAACTAACGTACCGTGCTATGCACTTGTAGGACCTGTAACTTCTCTTTGCGAATAGTGAAGGTGATGCTGCTAGTTTTCTTCGTGGCTCTTAGCTCCGAAATTGGTAAGCCCTGGTTTTCAATGAACGGGTTCTTCGCTTACTTGTAATAGGGTAGTTGATTGGGGAAAATTCTGATCTTGGATACTTGTCCTGCTTCGCCACTGTCTATGCAATTTCTTTTTGTAAGTTAATGCTGGCTTTTATACTGTTTACAACCCTCGCTTCACTGATGGGTATCCCTGGCCGTGAGCTGGGTGTTGTATTTGGTTTTAAGGTTCGGCCTTCTGGCTTGTTAAAGTAATGTAATGGGTTTTTAAGACAGTCTGTCTTCAAGCTTGGACTCATTTTCTGCAGTATACTGTTTGGTGACTCTATGTAAATAGGGTTTCTACCCTTTTCGACTATGAATAAATAAATTTACTATTTATTGTGTTTTTGTGATATAATGTAGTTATTTATTTAAGCCATAACTGTAACTCTTCCTTAGAGTAAATTGTAATAAATATTTGTTTGCTCAGGAATAAGAGCTAGGGTTTCCTGAATGAAACCCTTATTTACCTAATTCTTTAATTTTAATTAAACAGGTTCTATTAATTAAACAGGTTCTATTACTTGGCAATAAGGACTATCACTGGTCTTTGATAGTTTATTTGTTTATTGAATAATGGTCCAAATAATATAATTATAGTTTAAAATTTTATGTTTTAAACAATAAATTTAATATAGGGTTTCGACCCTGTAGATACTCTTACAGGTATAAACCTGTTATGGAATAGTTCCTTTCATAAATATACATTTATTTTCATTCTGATTATTATTGTACTCTTGTTGTTCTTATCTACTTTCTTGGGGGATCATGACCCCAAATGTAGGGAGGTTTCCACCTGCAACAGTTGGAAGTGGTTTGAGGATGCTGCCACATGTCTGTTTTCTCTCCACCCGGTCTCATCCACCAATTTGACCATTAAACACTCTTTTAACAGCTCTCCTAAGCTGTTGTCTCTACTTTTATTTATTTATAATTAAAATACTCAGAATTACATTCAATATCCTTGAATCTGATGAGTCATCAATTACAACTTAGCATAAAATTTAACATATTGTCTTTAAATAAAATCAAATAAGATAATATTATTTTTGCAAAATTGGGGAATGTGACATCCTGGATCCTTCCAAAGTAACTGTTGATCTATTAATTAGTATTTAGTAGCCTTCACTTTCAGTGATCTAACTTCGTTTTTGTCTAAATGCTCAGGACACTGTAAATACAATAAGAAATTAACAATGCCAACATACCATACTGATTCTGCATACTTGTCCATAATCTTCTCTTTGTCTTTCCATTTTTGTAACTCCTCCTGGATTGGTTGTTCTGCCATGAAATGAAGACCAAGAACTTCACAATTTGAGTCAGCTAACAATTTTTCTAAACCCTATCCTTTCAAAAGCTTAGTAGGCAATATTTCCACATCATACTGCATAATCTTTGCAATCCATTTTCTCCTCTTTCCTTCAGAGTATGACTGAGTTAAAATGTCTTTTATAGCAGCATTAGGAACATAGGCAATGATTTTTGAATGTAGAATATAAATTCTAAAAAATTTCAATGCCTTTACCAGTGAATATGCTTGCTTTTCCAAGGTACTATATTTCAATTATGAATCCTTGAGAGTCTTACTAAAGAAAACAATAGGTTTCTCTAGTCCTTCTTTATTCTTTTGTAACAAAACAACATCTATTGTGTCCTATGATGCAAAAGAAAATGTCAGAAAATATTTTGAAAAATATGGACTCACTAACATTGGTGCTTCTATAAGGGCCGATTTTATTTTCTCAAATGAGGTCCTGGCCTCTGGTGTCCACTTGACCTCTTGATCTTTCCTTAACATAGTTGTTATCTGCTTTATAGTTTCAGCAAAATTTGGTATAAACCATCTCAGAAAATTAATCTTCCCAATAAATGACTAAACATCCTTCTTCCTTCTGGGAAAACTAATTTTTAAAATGGCTTTAACTCTCTCAAGATCTATTCTTATTCCATCTGATGAAACCAAATGTCCTAGAAGCTTACCCTCCTGAACAACAAAATGTGACTTTTTTGTATTTAATGATAGTCCATATTTCCTGCACTTCAAAAAGGTTTGTCTGAGGTGTTTTAAATGTTCTTCATCAGAGTATGAAAAAATGGTGATGTCATCCAAATAAATCACAACAAATTTTTCCTTTTCCCCAACAAAAGCTATATCCATAGCTCTTTGAAAGGTTGCTCCAGCATTCATCAAACTGAATGGCATATTGTCATACATGAAGGTACCCCATGGGGTAGTGAAAGCTATATTATATCTATCATCTGGATGCATAGCAATCTGATTGTACCCCGAGAATCCATCAACCATTGAAATTCTATGAGAACCCACGACGTTTTGCAAGATTTGCTCAATTTTTGGTAATGGATAATTGTCTTTCAGTGAAGATCTATCCCAATTACAGAAATATACACACAACCTTATCTATCCATTATTTTTTCTTACTCAAACTAGATTAACCACCCAATATGAGTATCTAAGTGGAACAATGATTTTTGCATTCAACAATTTCTTAACCTCCTTCTCTATGACTGGAAATAAAGCAGGTTTTATTCTTCTTAATTTTTGTCTGAAATGTTTTACATTTGGTTTCAAGGGAACCTTATGCTGAATAATGTTGGTATCATAAGTTTTTAAATCTTCCTATGACTAAGCAAAAATATGAACATATTCCTTCAATAATTTAATGTACCTGTTCCTTTGCTTAGCTGAGAGTGACTTTGAAATTTTCACAATCTTGGGCTGCTCTTCTGTGCCAATATTACAGTCTATAACATATTTTTCTAAAGATTGCATGGCTGGTTTCAATGGAGTATCATATTTTGAAAAACTACTCTCAAGGGGAACTAAGCCTTTGGGGATAAAATTTCCTTTCAATTCAATAATTTTATGTCCAATAATTTCATTCTCTGAATACTCATTAGCATATTCAACCTCATCATCCTGATATTGATCAATTAATGAATTAGAAAACTCACCAGTCAATTCAAAAAATATTTTTATCTCCAAGTCATCTTCAAATACCCTCCACCGTTTGATATTATTTGGTACCGATGGTCTGTATCTGACTTCAATAGGATACTTTTGTTGAGTTTGTTTCAGAATCCTGAAATGTGTGGCTGCTAAAGCAAGTGAATCAGCTGTTTGATTATGATCTCTGGGAATAAAAGAAATATTAAATGCTATAAAGAAATTATCAATCATGTCCCAGAATTCATTCCTGTATACTTTCAACAAATCCTTCTTTACTTGATATTTGTCCCTCACTTGCCGAACAACTAATTTGGAGTCGCCATAAATAGGAATTTGTTGAATTCCCATGTCTTTTGTTTCCTTTAAACCCAATATCAATGCCTCATACTCTGTTGTATTGTTTGTAGTTACTTACTCCAACTTATACATCAAACTTAATAACTCACCACCAGGAGAAATCAAAACAATACCTGCTCCTGCTCCCTCTTTGGATGAGGAGCCATGAAAATACATTTTCGACAACTCATATTTTTGTTTAATAGAGTATTTGACTGGTTTTTCCTTCTCAACCTGTAGCATACCACTGTTATTGTCATAACTGAAATGTAACATGCAAGAGCCCAAATCCTTTTCTACAACATAAAGTGGATTATTTGTTGGATTCTTATCATCAGTGACAATGTAGGCATATTGTAATTCCCTATATAATCTCCTATTTTCTCCTCCAAAAACATGAATTGTTGCATATGATAAATCCATTTGTAAATTACCCCTCCACCTTCTTATCCCAAGACCTTGAAAACAACATTATGATTTTAGGAGTAATATCAGCCACCACCATATCCATGATGACACTTTTCATAGGTAACTATGTTAAATTAACCACAATATCCTTAATAACTCCCAAACATTTAACAACTCTAGCATCAAATGGATACAAGCCATGATAGGTTTTTGTGATACTTAAACCTAAAGCCTCCATGACTTCTTTTGGCATGAAATTGTGAGAAGCACCGAAATCCAGTAAAAAATTATGAATCATTTGATCATGAATAATGAATGTTATATAGAAAGGTGGAGATGATTTTGAATCACTTTCAGTCTTATCAGCAAAGGCAGAACCAATAAATATTTTAGGATGTTCTTCTTGTAAATTCACAGTATCTGAGGGTATTTGGTTAGCAGTTGAACCTATCATACTGAGAACTAGATTTCTATAGCATGGATTCTTCATTAACTCAGTAAAGGGTACTAGAATTTTGATTTTACATAATTCATTCTCAAAACTGAATGTATGCACATTCCTGTTCACTTCTTCAATTTTTGCAGTCTTATGTGATTCACCTTGATCTGTTCTCTTATCGTGTGCTTGACTAGATGACTGTTTAGGAGATGAAACTATTTTCTTCTTTGGAATATGACATACCTTCTTTGGACTAGACCTTACATTAATAGACCTTTTTGGTTTTGATTTACATATCTTAGCTGAAACTTGAGGAGCCAAATCACTTTCTGTTTGATAAACATTTTCATCAAAAAACTTAGAATTCATATATTCATCTTCTATTAAGAAACCTTTAGCTGATAATTCTCCAAAATAATTTATATCTTGATTTAAATATTCATCCTGCACATCTTCACCCTCTTCACCTTCATCTGTCATATTATTCTGCAGTGGAGGGGGAGCTCTCTGATCCTCATTTTCTCTTCTGTCCCTTTGTATATCATTGTTTCTTCGTTCTCTAGGGATAAATCTAGGTGCAAACTTGCACCTAAATTGATTAGGACTGTTAGGGTTTCTTTCCCCTTCTTGTGCAGGCCTGTTTGAATTCTTATCCAGTTCCAATTTATTTAGTTTTTCTATTAAAATTTTTACTAACTTAGCCATCTCATCAATTTTGTTATCAGTTGACTGTGATGTGGAAGGTGTTGGAATCACCTCCTTCTTACCTTTTCTATCATATATTTGCTGATTTGAATTCACTTTAAGTCTATTGGAAGCTAAGATATTGGATTCTACCTCTAATGCAACTTCTTGCATGTTTAATAAGGTGACTAGTATTCTCTCTCTTAGATGTAAAGAGAATTCATGATCAAAGGAATTTTCATAATTAAGCTTTGCTAAAGTTTCAGAGGGTTTGATTTGTGCTGGAATCCTACCATATATCTTGTTAAAGCGTTTAGAAAAATATGCGATAGTTTCATCCTTTTTCCTCCTTAAGGCTCCAAATTTCATAATATAACAAGTATGATCCTTTGTATCTCCCCACTGCCTCATAAATACATCTTGTAGCTCCTCTATGAGAGTGATTGAATTTTCTAGTAGTTCTCTGAACCACTTCCTCACCTCTCCATCTAAACTCTGCATGAACATTCTCATCCATACATATTTTGCTTCAATATTTTGGTTGTATGCATAACTAAGGAATGCATCCCAGTGCTCTTCAGCTGTTGTCTCACCTTGACCATTGAATCTAGGTAAGTACTACTGATAACCTCCTCTAGGGAGAGAATTTTAGGGCTAAGGAAGGACTAATGGTGCATATATAGAAGCTACCATTCTATCCATCATATCTGAAGGCTGCTGTGGAGGCTGTTGTCTTGCCATTTTGGAACTGCTTTGTTTGGATGAAGGAAAATATTTATTTACTAGACTGGAACTTGGTTGAAAAGGGATTTTACTAGATTTGAATTGAAACAAAGGGATCTTTCCAGGAGACTAAATTTTCACTTTTTTAAAGGACTATGGATCAGTAAAACCTTGGAAGATGCTAACTGGTATAGAATGTATTGATCATGACAGACTTTCTTTTTTCTCCTTTGAATGTGAAATAGGCGATACTAGGTCAAAAAGGTCAAAAGTACATAAATAAGGAGAAGACTGTGATTTCTGAATTTTTCTAGCTTCCTTCAAAATATGTTCTAGATCTAAAACACCTGGATGAAAAGGTGAAGCAGGTTTCCCTTGTGTACCACTCTTCCTGGTAGCCACTGTGGACAATGTCTGATGAAAAAGTAATCTAAATAATTTACTGAGTCTTTTCACCTTTTAGACTTAGATGAATGATGATATCCCAGGGAAGATATACTTCAATTTTGTCCCTGGAAACAAAGCCAAAGATGTTTGTGCTAGAAATTGTTCCTAGACTACTACAGGAACAAGCTAGGACAATCTCAACAATAAAAGTAACATGAAATGGGTTTTATGGTTTTGGTCTGAAAATTTATAAACAAGAAGGTAAAAAAAACATTAACAAGCTAACACCATAAATGAATCATGAACAAGTTTGAAGAACTGGGGATCAAACACATATGAATAAACCATAAACATCACACATTTAATGCTGATTCCATCCACAATATACAAGCATTCGCATGAATAAAAAACTTAAACAAGAAATGAAGTTGTATGTTGAGTAATCAAACAGATTATAAATAAGAACAACATAACAAGCAAAATGGCTTATCAATATGTATATAATCAATAATACTCTTCAAACTTACATAAGATTTATCAGTCGTATCTTGTGATACATTAGATCTAAATCCTGTCCTTGAGTCAAAATTCAAACTCTACCTCTAACTCATTTCCTACTTTTATCCTTTTTCCATAAAAAATGGTTACATAATTGACTAAACTAACTTTTTAGGTCAGGATTCGAAACAGTTACAAAAATAATTGTTTTTTCAAAAATAAACTATTAACTATTTCAAAAATAAACTACTTGACACCTGTCACTAGTAATCTTCATAGATTCTTGACTGCCTTAGCCAACAATGTAATTCCTTCTAAGGCATGTGACTGCCTTTTACTTCTCTACTTCTCTGTTTCTAAATATTCGATCTTCTTTAATAAATCCTCGTTCTGTTGGGTCATACTTTGAACCTTTTGGTTCAACTCTTTAAATTGGCTCTGAGTCTGTCTTTTTCTCTTCAAGGCCTCTTTTGAAACAAGAATCAATTCTTAGTAATGATTATTGATATCATCAAGGTCCCCTCTCAGTCTTCTATTAGTCATAACCAATCCATCATTGGTCTCACTAAGAAAACTAATATGATATTTGTATTGCTTCACAGTCTTCTTTAGGTTCTCAGTTTCTGAATCTATGCACATTTCTACCTATAATGTAGAATTTTTATTTGACAGCCATACGATATCAATTTTCCTAAAAATTAGGTCATCATGTTCTTCATCTTTGATTGCTTCTTCTTCAACAAGAACTTCTGAAGACCTACCTCTTTCAGTGCTGAAATCTATTGGCTATTCTGCAACCTTATTTTTTCCTGTAGATGACTTTAAAATCACTGAATGTTCTTTCTTAATATGATCTTGCTGAGAAATTAGGCTTTCTTCTTCTTCCATGTCTTCCTAAAATGAAGAATCTTCAATCGCAGTGATCTTATCCTTCATTAAATTAGGGTTTAGAATCTTTTTCATGTTAAGTCTCAGTTTGTTTTTGGCTCTTGTTTTTGGTCTCCAGTTCGATTCTCCTAACATTACAAAATATTTTCGTTGAAACTTTACACTTGATATTTGTATAGTTTCATCTTTCAATTCAGCTACCACAAATTTTCCTTTAAGCTTTTTATTTGAAATTTGTAAATTATCAGCTTTCAATTTAACTGCAATAGGAACCTTTGTTATGTTTTCTTATACACCCTAGAAACTCTGATTTCATTCTAATGAACTCCTCCCTTCTTCTTGATTTATAACAGCTCTTTGGTCCTCTTTTGTATTCTCTGAAACCTTTTCTTGGTTACCATCAAATACTTCTTTTACCTCTTCACACACATGCTCTTCGAATTTATTAATTGAACAGTCCTCTTGAACATTCTCCTTTACTAGCTCATTACTTATTTCTGTCTTTAACCTTTTTACAAGGCTATACTACTTGCTCATCTGCCTCTTTTTGGGTTCGTCTTCTTGCTCATTATGAAATCCTGACCAAAACAAAAAATGACCCCAAGTTCTGCTCTTCTTTTGAAGGACTGTGCAAACAATTAGCCTTATTAGTCCATAATGAAAAATAAATTGATGAGAATAATCCCTATGCCCTTTTATCCGGTCTGACATATTTTGCAGGATTTTCAAGAAGAAAAAGGGTAATTTCATCCTAGACTATTGATTCAAATGTTGCAAGAATCTGACATGACATTTGAAAACCAGAGCAAATCTCCCCTCACATGTAATATAGCCTTGTAAAATTATAATGGCTTCTCTCCACTCAGGCTTAAATTTGTCTAACAGTACACATTTCCCCCAATCTAGGGTTTTGACTTCAAGTAATAGGAAATCTTTTGGGCTGAAGGTGAAAGGTATCTTCTTAAACCACATCTCTGCATCATTTTCTATGCTTGTAGCTTCTGATATCAATTCTTTTGTCACTTCGAATTTTATGTTATCAAATGTAACAGTCTCTTTATCAAAGCCCTGAGCAAAATGATATGACACTTCTGAGTTAAAACCTTTAATTCTCTCAAATAAATCAAACCATCCATCTTTTTGAAATGTTGCTGCACAATCAGGAAAACTACTCATCCAGCTTGTATCAGTGGGTTTGACTATGTTAGTCTTTATGCCTTTCTTCATTTCTAGACTATAAACCTAACCTGAATATTTCTTTAAAAAAATTCAGAAATATCTTAAATTATTCTCTACAAAAAAAATTAGTAACCAAACAAAATCATAACATGAGGGTTAATAATTTTCCATAATCCTTACAGAAACAAACTCATATCAATGCAGACCACGAGTCCCCTGTTCATGCACTTGTCATAATGATAGATGAGATCATGAATATGCGCTATTGTATTTTGGACAGATGTATGAAAGATTTCGATATTGTCTTCTGCAGTAGCCATGAGTACCAACCACCTCGTTCAATAACTCTAACCTCATGAAATCATGATAGGTAAAACCACGATCCTCCTCAATAATCTCTGCATCCTCTCATACACTTGCCATGATCATAACTGGGTTCTAAACACATATCATTCTGTCCTCACAAGTGTTAAAATGGTTCCCACTATTGTTGATTACAAACCACCATGATTATCTGCCATAATTTCAATTATTCAAGATTCTTGTAGCGCCCTTGTTCAATGAATTTCAAACTTGCGCTACAGGAATCCCCTTTTTGCATATTTTTTAACCATGACTTGAAACTGAGGGTTAGTCATAAAACTAAAACTTGAAATAAAATATATTATAATCTTTTTAGACCTTAAATATTAATATTAACTAATAAGCCCAAAGAAAAACTTTAAAACCAACAAAAATGAAATAACCAAATCATTAAAAGCATAAAATCAAACAAAAATGTACTTATTACTAAAAAACCTCAAAACCAACTCAAAATTGAAAGGTAATAGGAAAACAATATTTGAAAAATAAGACACATAACTTAAGAACAAAATCTAGCTATAACAGGGACCAAGCAGTTCTACAGGATAATTCCTGGTCGATTAACTAGGTGGATCTTGGTTAAGTTGACCAAGATGATGATGTGTGATGTCTTCTCTCCTAATTGGTTATTGCTAGGTTGTTTCTCAAGGGATTGGCCACCCATTGGTGATGTCACTAGCACCTAACCCTTAGGAGTAGTATTGAGGACCAAAGGATCACATCATCCATTTTGGATCTTCTCCTTATACACTAATGATAAAATATACATGGAACACATGTGACAATATACCTTGAGAGAGAAAATATTAAAGTCATTGGTCTTGTTGGTCCTATGGGTAAAGGGGGTTGATTTTCTACCTTTATGGTACACCTTGGTCTTGCTGTTATGAGGGGTTTCTTACCTTCTTATGACCCCTTTGGTTGATGTATGGTCCTTTATATGTTACTTGGTCCTAGCATCCTTATTGTGTGTACTTTGATATTGTGACTTTTATTTTATGTTTGTTTTTAATTTTTGGACCATTCACACCCTATCGTAAATCAACTTAATTATGGTTTTAATTTTTGGACCATTGGTCAAATTGACTTTATGGTTTTTATGTTTTTAAGACTATCGGAACTTTGGTACCCTATTCTAAGTCAACCTATTTTTATTTTTATGATTTACTGGTAAACATCCTAAAAATTAGGGGTTAACTAAGTGACCTTTCTAGAAGGCTTGTTAAGTTTATAAATTTAAGTCTTGAATTTTCATTTGATATATGTCTTTACAAGATAATATTGGAGATCTTATTGAAAGGACTATTCTAGGGTTTGATGCTTCCATATTTGGCTTGACATCTAAAATTTTGTAGTTGGTTTGAGCTTCCACCACTTCTTTCTCAACCTCTTAAGGTTTCCACTCTATTTCCCTATATGTTGCTATTGTTTATGTTGGGTCGTGAGTATCTGTTGTTGCTCCTGAGCAAACCTATGAATGTGGGTTCCTTTTTTTGTTGGAATGTGTCCTCTCTACTGCTGAACCTTGATTGGTTGATGTCTAAACTGATGGGTTGTTGGGTTGTGTCCTCTTCCTGTAGAGCCATGAATGTTTGATGTATACATTGTTTGGTTGTTGGTATGTATCCTATTATTTCTATACTATGACTGTTTTATGTCTAAACTATTGGGTTGTGGGTTGTTTATCCTCTCTGCTACTAGACTGTGACTGTTTAGTGTATTACCTGGTGGGCATGATTGTATCTTCTTCTTTGTTGGTTGTGAAGTGTATTACCTATTGGACATGATTGTCCTCTCTAGTACTAGCCATGAAGTTTCTTCTCTGCTAGGGTGACTATGTCTCTTTGTTGGGCATGCATATTTTTGAATATGACCTTAATTAGACAAGTAATTTAGCTACCCATGTCATTTCCATTTTTGTTTTGTTAAATACTTTCCATTGATTCTCCTCAGCTATTAGATCTTTTTAGGGGTTAGTGTTGTATTAATTTATTGGTATAGTTTATTTATTTAATTTTTCATGGTGTTATCATAAAAGACACACACACACATACTCTTTCTCTTCGTCTCTCTTTATCTCTCTCTCTCTCCAACTGATGGGGATATATTTTTTCCAATCATATTTTCTAATATTGTTTGGAATTTTTTTTATCTAGTGTAAACAATGTGAATTTTAACGATGTTTATTTGAATTTTATTTGATAAGCATGCCCTCAGGTAGGGTATCACACAACATAACATGGAAATCCTTGGGGTTAGCTTCCAGGTTTGAGGGGTATCTATTACAATGCCACAATTACCTAGGACTTGCAACCGTCCTCATCCATTTTATTAGTTTTTGTTTGATTGCGACAGAAACATTGATGAATTGGGATAGAACCCTCATGGATAGTGTAATTATATGTTAACCTTACCAATGGACTGATGTCTCAGTGGTCCAATGTTTTTATTTTGAAGATACCAGCTGATAAGTTTACTGACTATTATCACTTAAAGAAAATGTAATTCTATGTAAAAAAAACCTTACTACTATTCATTCGGATCAATTTTTGAGAGGTTTTTAAATACTTAAATGTTCCACTATTTTTTGTTTAAGCGTCAACATAGAACCATGAAGAAAAAACATCAAACATTGAAAACACTAATTCCACATTGAAGGAACTTGTAACACCATAAATTGCATAAAATAAAGATAAGTCGATGAAGCCCTTCTTTAGCTTTATGTATGATATCCAAATGACATTGGCTCTTTGATACCTTTGAAACACTTTTCAAATCATCATAGTTAAGAGTTTCCACATCAGCCATATAATCATAATCTTATTTAGCTTCCTCATGTGCTTCTTTGTTCTCTGATAAGTCTTTAAGATCAACAAAAATGAATCTCAATGCTTCCACTTATTCACCATTGAGTATCCCAGATTGAATGCTCATTCTCTAGAATGCTGATTAGATGTTATTGATGGGTCCCAAAAATGCCTCTCATCCATGATGCAAATTTTCTTTGATTGTTGATTTTTTTTCCTAAGAATGATGATCTCATGTAGACCATATTCTATCCTTTGCTGAGAACGATATTTTTCATGCCATATAATAGGTCCACATTTATTCCTTGCATTGAGAAAATTGATATGAAACATTATCACAATTTAAGTCCCTTTATATGCCCAAAATTGCTTCTCTTTGTTGGTAGAGGATTCTCAGAGTTGAAAACATAATAGAACTACATTGTTAGAAGTAAATTTACAGTGGTTTCATTCATGCTTTATGATTGAGGATACTCCAAGGAATCTCCAGAATTTTCCACGACTATCCAGATAGTTCCTAGACTTAGAATTTACGTTTTTCTTGCTATTGCGAATATCTCAGAATACCTCCTTTATGCATAGGTTCATCCCATAATTGTATGTGATGTCCATTTAGAGCTTTTACGAGACAAATAAATGCCCATAATTGTCCTTTGAAGCACCTAGATGTTGTTGTTATGTTATTAAGGTCTATAATGTTAACTATTGCTGACCTTTGGTGACATTTAACCTGTTGTTATCTCCCAAATATGAAGGATTATGGTGTCTTACTACTTATTAGATCCTGATATATTATTCTTTGTATAAATAACACCAAAATGCATGTCATTGCCTTCATGTTTGCATATTTACTATGCTTGTTTGTTTCAAATATTTAAATATCTTTGGGACAATACTGGAGAAAAATCAGTTCTAAAGTTTTGTTGTGAATTTGTTGTAGATCAACCAATCTCTAGAAAATTCATGCAATGGTACCCTGTTGTACATGGTCCTTGAGGTCTGTTAGAATCCTAAGTACTTCCTTATTGAATTTGTCTCTTTTATCAACTTGGTTTATGTTTTTTAAACTTTAATTACAAACATATCTCAATAAGGGGAACCCGCTTCAAGGGAAGACAATTTTTCTGAGCTTTAAATGGAACATCCTTTGAACACAGAAGATAAAATGCACCTACTTCGGTTACATATTAGTATATTTACTTCATACATTAAGTAAGAGAACCCCTTGGATTTATATTATATTTATAAGACCTCAAAATATATTTGAATTCTAATGACTGTACTAGAACTATCTCCAACCAACTAAACTTGACCAACCTTGGAATTGAAACACAAGTCTTGGATAGTCTTGATTGATTCAATAAGTTTGTTGATTGCTTGTTTGCCTATAGTAAGGATTTTAAACGTAACAATGAAAACAAAAAATTAAGAAACAATGTGTACACATGTATTAAATAAGAGAAAATAATGATCACATCATTCTCATGTGCATAGGTTAGGAATATTGCCCCCAACCAGCCATTACATTTATGGATCATCAACAAGTGAGACAACCAAAACAACCAAATTTTATGGAATTGTCATTTAAGTTCTTATTCTAAATCCTACCATTACCAAATAGACCACATCTATTTGTGGGTTCCACGGATTTGGATCCACCTGTGATATCATATATTGTATGGGCATATTGCTACTTATTTTTTTTTAGTACTTCTTCAGCTTTCCAGGATTATGTTCCCAGAAGTGATATTAGTGTTGATATTGTTGTTATGATTCCACTTTGACTTCCATTCCAATCCAATAGATGATGTCATTTCATTCCATGATGCATTTCCATGTAATTCTTAAGGATTCATTAGGATTGTGCTTTGTATTGGCATTCTACTTCACCATGTTTCATGTTACACTACAATTGATTGTTTTGACGAGTATAGATAGTGGTATTAAGCATGGAACATACATGTTAGCTCCAAAATTTGGAAACATAGGTTGGTTCCAAACTTCATGATTTCATGCTTTAGATTAATCAATTGGTTCTTTTTTTATGTTGTTTGCACAAGGAATAGCCCTAAAGGGATGAAAAACTTCAGTTTTGTATTGATCAATCTATTGTTTGTGTCATGTCCCCTCCTGTCCAAGAGGACGCGACCACATGCTACTGCTATAATTTAGCCAGGAAATCTAGACCTGTGAACATAATTAAAGAAATGCATTGAACATAAAACATTCACATGTGCATAATACAATGTAATCTATAGCAGAAACACATACAATCACCAAAGAATTCATCATGTTCATCATAATACATTAAACCAAATACAGTTGCAGAGGTAAATGCATAAGAGATACTTATCATCAAAAGAAGATTTTCCTGCAATCAGCTATGTTGCTGGAATGTTCCACCCAACCATAGGCTGTTGTGATCATCAATCTCTCAGTAGCACTTCCACCCCCAAGTTGGGCATGATTCCCACAAGGAATAAGGGAACAACAATAGGCTCACACATAGCCAAAGACATATCAAAATTCAGCCAAGCCAAAACTACATTTGTGTTTATCAGGTTGCTAAGGAGGTGGAAGGTTGAATTACTAATCTAATGAGCTCAACCATAGATCTATGGACACCTACACAAGATCTGGCTTAGTTTTCCCAACTCCTACAATCCAAACATAGGGAAGCACCCCCTTCTCTGCTACACAGTCCCTCAGGATATGCCTTCCCTTTAAGTGCTATTTAGGATGTGCAAGAAATAATAACCAACCCCTCTTGATATCTCTATGTTATTCCTTTCTATACTAGGTTTATCAATCTAGTTCTTCCCTCTTCCACTCCAAACCAGTTTAGACCAAGACACAGGATTTATAGAACAACAAGATAGAAGTTATGGGCATGAAAAAAAACTTCCTGGAAACCAAATTCAATAATGGTGAATGGGGAAAAATGACCAAGGATGAGCAAGTCATTTAAGAAACATTCTATGGGATTCACATGGGAAAAAGCGGCCTCTTCAATCCCCCAATTCATGGATCTACTCTCCCATTGACTATGCAACACAAAAAATGAAATTCCCCAACCGTGTGAAGGAGGGAACAACCAAAAAACGTCCATGAGAGATCCCAGCCACTAAAAATTAACAAAACAACTTCCCAGCCATGGGGAAAATAAAGGAAACTGCTGCCAACATGGGGGAAATGCCCAGGAGCTCCTAAAACGCATGAGGAAGAGAGGACATGAATGCATAATGGGTGAGTAATGAATTTTTGGGTTCTTACTTGCTCATTAAACCAAAACACATTTTTCAAAAAATGGGTGCTCTTCCCAATTCGAATTTGACTCCCATACTCTTCCCATCCCCATGCAATAACTAAATCAACCAATTCTGACAGAAATAAATGATTGGCACAAGGAGACAAAATGGGTAGTTGACATCTTGATGGGTTTTCCCTTTGACATTTGTATTTTCCCCATTGGCTCAAAGGTTTGAATATTTCCCCCCATTATCCTTAAGAAATCATGCCCCCATCTCTTTAATGTTGCATTGACATAGCTGGATTTGGGTATTTTAGTTAAATCACATATGTACATGATGTCCCATAATTATAATGTGTTGAGCTAGCATGAAATACCATCGACATCAATTTTAATTGTGTTGGTCGCTATGGGTAGACCCGGGTTTACTGTAATGTACCAACAACACCCCTAGCTCACTGGCCCTTTCGGCGACAGACCGCAGAGCGGCCTGAAGTCTCACCTGAAGTGATTATAATGGGTTCGACAAAGACTCAAGTGTCTTCGACCAGGTTCTGTGGCATCCTGTGTGCATCTCGCAGCTCTTCTTAACCCGCAAGATCTCTCTCCGCGATGCACAGTTTCCTCTTACTCGCGATGACTCTAGCCCTTATCGCATCGCCGCGTCCTGGGCAACACGTAACTCTCTCCTACGCTCGATCCTTAACCTGCGGTATCGCTCACCACAGCTCCTCTGATGGTGTGATATCGCCTCCCTGCGATATCCTACCGCTGCGGCTCAACGTACTTGGCGTTACTTGTGTTTGACTTACAGGACTCAACACACAAGGCTGCTTTACATTGCGACTCTTAACTATCTTGAATGAAACATAGACAAACTCTTATACATAATACTTAAAGACTTCAACCTGGATTTATCCTTCTATACTGCTGTGAACTGAATAACACATATATACATTTAACTGTAAGCAAAGTTCATGTAATGAGTAATAGATACAACAAGTTAACACAATCACATGAATCAATCACATAACACTCAGATTTTACGTGGTTCACTTCCAGGGTAGAAGCTACATCCACAGAACTGTGTTTTATTATATCTTGAGAGAGTACACAGTTCTGTTACACCGCATATGCAGCTCGAGATCTTCTGGGTAACTCCGCACACAGCCTGGAGCCCTTCTCTCTTAGATCTCTTTTCTATCTCTATATTGCCTTCTTACAATATTCTCTCTCTCTCTCTTTGTCAATCCCTGCGGATTTTTACATACATGCTCTATGAGCTAGCTACTGGTTACAGTAAGATAACTACCACTGATAACAGAACCAGAGCTCAGCTTCTATAATACAACTGTCTAAGTGTCTACTTGTCTAACTACCCATCCCTTTTACAATACAAAATACATCCCTTTATAGGTGGCCCGAAGGTTTCACCATTACAACACTGTGGTCGTGTCCCAACAGTAACCCAAAAACCCTAACTAGTGATAGTCGGCATATTTGTACTTGGGGTAGCCACTTTCCATCACACCACTGCTCTCTGCAGTCTTCCATGCTTCCCGGCGCTGACCATGGGTACTGTGCACCGCTTCCCTTTTCTGTCCTTCGTCTTCAATACCTTGGCCTCGTTGCTCCTTTTCCTTTATGAGGGTAGCTGAGCCCTCCTGTCTTTCGCTGCTGCCTTCAATGTAGTGGGTGAGCTCTCTCCTCTCGACTGCTTAGGTACAGTCATCTTCTTTGACTTCTCTGCCCTGATAGTCATAGTTTCCGCCTCTGCTCTGTAGCTAGAAACATGCTACGGTGTCGTATCTTTACCTTATCTCTTCATCTTTGCCAAACTGTCTATCTGCCAAAATGGTATTTTTTTGCTGTAGCTGCGGGGCCCTACTCCAACAGTCCCCTAACACTTACTTGTGGCTCTTCCCCGAGCCACTACCAGTGGGCTTCTCCTGCTGTAGCTTCTCCTTGGCTTCCTGTGAAGTTCGTTGAAATTTGTCCTGAATTCTTGCGACTTTGTTTTGCATAGCTTCTGTAACTTAGTTCATTGGGCTCTCTTATCTTTCCTTCCCTTATTGTCATGCTCTCGCTCTCATCACTTGCGAGACCTGAAGGATCTTAAGCTTTTGAGAAGCCTTCTACAGATATCCTTTCCTCTTTATCTGGGTTAGAAATTTTATCACAAGGAAAATCTGTATCCTCCAACCTTCTCAAATATTTCATTCAGTATGGATCCTTTCGTACCGACTATACAGGCCTTGAATTCCATTCTAAGAACCTTCGTTCCTTTCCTTTTTCCTTTTGTTTTTCTACATCTCAAATGCCTGTTTCTTGGTCCTTTTTTCTTTCCGTGAGATATTCTGGGAAACTCCACGCGCACAGCCATCCGAGTTGGTATTCTCTTTCTGTTTCTCACTTTTACTTTCCTCCTTTTCCTTTTTCACTGTTTGAGGCTGGACTCGTCTACTGTTTGAGCTTGAATCCTCATCCTTGGTAGCTGTCTGGCCTGTGATGAACTTGGTTTCATACTCTTGGGTGGTGTCGCCATAACGGACACAAGGCCTCCACGCTCGAACCTTTCCAAAATCGCTTCTATAGGTTCTTCCTTGGATAGAACCCACTTGGTGGAATACTCTTGCTTGGCAATGGCTTGAGTAGGGCCCCGTAGATACAGGAAAAGTTGCCATTTTGGCAGATAGACAGTTTGGCGAAGATGAAGAGATAAGGTAAAGATACAACACCGTAGCATGTTTCTAGCTGCAGAGCAGAGCCGGAAACTATGACTATCGAGGCAGAGAAGTCAAAGAAGACGACAGTACCTGAGTGACCAAGAGGAGAGAGCTCACCCACTGCATTGAAGGCAACGGTGAAAGACAGGAGGGCTCAGCTACCCTCATAAAGGAAACAGAGCAATGAGGCCAAGGTATTGAAGATGATGGACAGAAAAGGGAAGCGGTGCACAGTACCCATGGTCAGTGCCAGGAAGCATGGAAGACTGCAGAGAGCAGTGGTGTGACGGAAAGCGGCTACCCCAAGTACAGATATGCGGACTATCACTAGTTAGGGTTTTTGGGTTACTGTTGGGACAAGCCCACAGTGTTGTAATGGTGAGACCTTCGGGCTGCCTATAAAGGGATGTATTTTGTATTGTAAAAGGGTTGGGTAGTTAGACAAGTAGACACTTAGACAGTTGTATTATAGAAGCTGAGCTCTGGTTCTATTATTAGTGGTAGTTATCTTACTGTAACCAGTATCTAGCTCATCGAGCATGTATGTAACAATCCACAGGGATTGACAAAGAGAGAGAGAGAGAATATTGTAAGAAGGCAATATAGAGATAGAAAAGAGATCTAAGAGAGAAGGGATCCAGGCTGTGTGTGGAGTTACCCAGAAGATCTCGAGCTGCATATGCGGTGCAGCAGAACTGTGTACTCTCTCAAGATATAATAAAACATAGTTCTATGGACGTAGCTTCTACCCTTGAAGTGAACCATGTAAAATCTGAGTGTTATGTGATTGATTCATGTGATTGTGTTAACTTGTTGTATCTGTCACTCATTACATGAACTTTACTTACAGTTAAATGTATATATGTGTTATTCAGTTCACAGCAGTATAGAAGGGAAAATGCAGGTTGAAGTCTTTAAGTATTATGTATAAGACTTTGTCTATGTTTCATTCAAAATAGTTAAGAGTCGCAGTGTAAAGCAACCTTGTGTGTTGAGTCCTGTAAGTTGAACACAAGTAATGCCAAGTATGCTGAGCCACAGCAGTAGGATATCGTAGGGAGGTGATATCGCACCATCAGAGCAGATTTGGTGCGCGATACCACAGGTTAAGGATCAAGCATAGGAGAGAGTTACGTGTTTCCTAGGACGCGACGATGCGATAAGGGCTAGAGTCATCGCGAGTAATAGAAAACTGCTCATCGTGAAGAGAGATCTCGGAGGTTAAGAAGAGCTGCGAGACACACATAGGATTCCACAGAACCTAGTCGAAGACACTTGAGTCTTTGGTCAACCCATTAGAATCAGTATGGAACCCCGACAACAGAACCATTTGTTGGTTGCTATGGGCAGACCCGGGTTTACTGTAATGTACAAACAACACCCCTAGCTCACTGGCCCTTTCGGCGACAGACCACAAAGTGGCCTGATGTCTCACTCAAAGTGATTCTAATGGGTTAGCCAAAGACTCAAGTGTCTTCGACCAGGTTCTGTGGCATCCTGTGTGCGTCTCGCAGCTCTTCTTAACCCATGAGATCTCTCTCCACAATGCGCAGTTTCCTCTTACTCACGATGACTCTAGCCCTTATCGCATCACCGCGTCTTGGGCAACACGTAACTCTCTCCTATGCTCGATCCTTAACCTGCGGTATCGCGCACCACAGCTCCTTTGATGGTGCGATATCGCCTCCCTGCGATATCCTACCGCTGCGGCTCATCGTACTTGGCATTACTTCTGTTTGACTTACAGGACTCAACACATAAGGCTGCTTTACACTACGACTCTTAGATATCTTGAATGAAACATAGACAAATTCTTATACAGAATACTTAAAGACTTCAACTTGCATTTATCCTTCTATACTGCTGTGAACTGAATAACACATATATACATTTAACTGTAAGCAAAGTTCATGTAATGAGTGACAGATACAACAAGTTAACACAATCACATGAATCAATCACATAACACTCAGATTTTACGTGGTTCACTTCCAGGGTAGAAGCTATGTCCACAGAACTTTGTTTTATTATATCTTGATAGAGTACACAGTTCTTCTGCACCGCATATGCAGCTCGAGATCTTCTGGGTAACTCCGCACACATCCTGGAGCCCTTCTCTCTTAGATCTCTTTTCTATCTCTATATTTCCTTCTTACAATATTCTCTCTCTCTCTCTCTGTCAATCCCTGCAGATTGTTACATACATGCTCGATGAGCTAGCTACTGGTTACAGTAAGATAACTACCACTGATAACAAAACCAGAGATCAGCTTCTATAATACAACTGTCTAAGTGTCTACTTGTCTAACTACCCAACCCTTTATAGGTGGCCCGAAGGTCTCTCCATTACAACACTGTGGGCCTGTCCCAACAGTAACCCAAAAACCCTAACTAGTGACAGTCGGCATATCTGTACTTGGGGTAGCCGCTTTTTGTCACACCATTGCTCTCTACAGTCTTCCATGCTTCCCGGTGCTGACCATGGGTACTGTGTACCGCTTCCCTTTTTTGTCCTTCATCTTCAATACCTTGGCCTTGTTGTTCCTTTTCCTTTATGAGAGTAGTTGAGCCCTCCTATCTTCCGCTGCTCCCTTCAATGCAGTGGGTGAGCTCTCTCCTCTCGGCCGCTCAGGTACTGCCATCTTCTTTGACTTCTCTGCCCCGATAGTCATAGTTTTCGGCTCTACTGTACATCTAGAAATATGTTAGGGTGTCGTATCTTTACCTTATCTCTTCATCTTCACCAAACTGTCTATCCGCCAAAATGGCATCTTTTCCTGTAGCTACGGGGCCCTACTCCAACAAATTGCCGAAACATAAAAAAATAAATCGATGGTGGGGCCTTGGCCTTTAGATCCACATCATGATTAAATATTATATTTACATCATATATAATCTAATGCAAACAAATTCAAACCTGGGGTGTTACATCCCCCTCCCCCTTCAACAGCACTATCCTCAGTGATCTACAAAATTGAACAAAATGCTACAATGGAACTACCCTCATTGCTCCACAGAATTGAAAAAAAAAGGATGTGCCATTTTCTTGGCATCCTCTAGCTCCCATGTAGCCTCATCAGGACTGTAGAGCTCCCATTGCACCTTCACCTGTCTAATAGCTTAATTCTGGAGCACTGTGACCCTTCTATCGAGGATGCACATTGGTTTGGTTTGGAACTCTCCCTTAGGTTCCACCTGAATTGCATCTCAATTTATCACATGGTTAGGATCATGTATATATTTCTTAAGAAAATAAACATGAAAAAAATTATGATCCCTAGTGCTATCAGGAAATGCAAGTCTATATGTAACTGGCCCTATTATTTCAAGCACTTCAAATGACCCATAGTATCTAGGTGACAACTTGGCACAACTTCCAAGATTCAAGGAGCTCTTCCTTTCCCTCACTCTGATGTAAACATGATCCCCAACACTGAACTCTCTATTCACCCTATGCTTATCTGCATAGATTTTTTGTCTGTCTTGAGCTGCATTCAGATTCTACCTAATCTTTAAAACTTTCTGCTCCATCTCCTTGATCAATTTTGGACCAAGCACAATCATGTTCATTGTATTATCCCATGTCACTAGTATCCTACACCTTCTTCCATACAAAGACTCATATGGACTCATCCCCAAGGATTCTTGTTGTCCATTGTTATAAGAAAAATATACTAAGTGTAAATAATCTTCCCACCTGGTTGGATTATCCATCACATACATGCGAAGCATTCCCTCTAGGACTTGATTCACTCTTTCTATCTGACCATCAGTCTGAGGATGGTAGGTAGCTGAAGTTTAACTTGGTACCTAAATCTGCAAACAAACCCTTCCAAAAATTGGAAGTGAACTTGGGATCCTTGTCAAAAACTATTGCCTTAGGCAATCCATGCAATCTAAAAATCTCCTTCATGAATATTTTGGCAATGGCATCAGTCTTATATGTGTCCTTAACTAGTATAAAAATTTATGCCTTTGTGAACTTGTCCACCACAACCATGATGAAATCATGTTGTCTCCAAGTCATCAACAATCCTGTAATGAAATCCATGGAAATAACTTCCCATTTCCATTCTGGGACTGGCAAAGGATGCTATAAACTCGCTGGGTGTTGATGCTCAACCTTCACCCGCTAACATTTCATGCACTTTAAAATATACTCAGCAACGTCCTTTTTCATTCCTAGCCAAAAATACAACTATCTTGTTGTAGCAATTGTTTTCTGATATCTTGGGTGACTAGAATATGGAGCTTGATGCATCTCATCCTTAACCATTCCCCTCAACTCTTCTAGATTTAGAATATAAATTATGTTCTTATAAGTAAGAAGTCCATCTTCTTCCAATTTATATCCCTCATACTTATTTTCAAGGCTTTGCTGTTGCAACTTGTCCTTGATCTGCACATACAACTTACCTTCAATAGTATGATTAACAATCTGCTACCTCAAATTTGGTTGGAAAATACTAAGAGATGCCACATTCATTTCATGCCCCTTCCTGCTGAGTGCATCGGCCACATTGTTTTCTTTTCCTTTTATGTGTTTTATTTCAAAATCAAACTCTCATAAAAATTCTAGCCATCTATCTTTCCTAGCATTTAACATTGGTTGATCAAACAAATACTTCAGACCACAATGGTCCGTCCTTAGCTCAAATATTCTACCCATCAAGTAATGCCTCCACATCTTGAGAGAATGTACTATGGATGCAAGTTCTAGATCACGAGTAGCATAATTCTTCTCATGCTCCTTCAACTTTCTTGACTCATAACATACCACATGGTTTTCTTGCATAAGAACTCCTCTAATTCCTTGACTGCATGCATCAATACACACCACAAAATATTTCTTTGGGTCGACAACTTTCAGAATGGGTGCACTTATAAGAAGATTCTTCAACTGCTGGAATATTTATTCACACCTTGGTCTCCATTCAAACTTCATCCCCTTATTTTGCAAAGAAGTGATGGAATGTGAAACCTTGGAGAATCCCTGAATGAATCTCCTGTAGTATATTTCAATTCCCATAAAAGATCTTACATTTGTCACATTTCTTAGGGTTTTCCAATTCATAATGGCCTCAATGTTTTCAGGGTCCACCGATATACCCTCCTCTGAGATAATGTGACCCAAATAATGGATTCTATTTTTATAAAAGTCACACTTGCTCAACTTTGCATATAGCTTATACTCCCTGAGAAATTGCAAAGTCATCCTCAAATGCTCTTAATGCTTTTCCTCATTCTTAGAATAAATAAGAATGTCATCAAGGAAAACAAGAACAGACTTATCTAAATACCTACTGAAAACAATGTTCATAAGGCACATAAATGTAGTTGGTGCATTTGTGAAACCAAATGGTATCACTACAAACTCATAATGTCCACAACTTGTTCTGAATGTTATCTTATGAATGTATTCATCCTTGATTCTTACCTGATGGTAACCCGACCTTAAGTCAATCTTTGAAAATACACACTTTCCTCTCATTTGATCAAAGAGGTCATCAATCCTAGGAAAAGGGTATTAATTTTTCACGGTAACCTTGTTCAACTATCTATATTCAATACACAACATGAGTGTACCATCTTTCTTCTTCACAAACATAACTGGTGCTCCCCAAGGAGATACACTAGGCCTGATATACTTCTTTTCCAACAACTCTTGTAGTTGCATCTTCAGCTCTAGAATTTCTGGTGTACTCATCCTATATGGTGTCTTGGACACTGGTGCTACTCCTGGCACAAGTTCAATTGTTAAATCAATGTCCCTCTTTGGAGGAATCTTGGAATGTCATCAGGAAATACATCCATGAATTCTTGCAATACAGAATAGTCCTCCAGCCTAGGATTTTATTTCTCTGTTGCCTCCAAACCATTAGACACATACACTCTGTAACCCTTCCCATAACACTTCTTCAGCTACATTTCTGAAATATGCCTAACAGAAATAACCTTTGGAATTCCTTTCACAACCCTCAATTTTCCTTCTTCATCCAAGCATGCAAAATTCATTTTGTAACAATCAAGCTTAACTGTGTGAGCCTCCAACCAGTCCACTCCAATGAGAAAATCATAGGAACCAAGTGGTATAATATTTAGATCTACATAAGTGACCAATCCATCCATAACCAGTGGACATTTATCTACCACTTCACTAACCTTTCTCTTAGTACCGGTGGCTAGATGAACTAACCATGATTTGTTATGCTTTAACTTCTTAAAAGCACAAATCTCAACTACTCTAGGAGTGATATAACTATGAGTAGATCCAAGGTCAATCAAAATAGAAATAGGTTGCTCAACAATAATACCTATAACTTCAACCACAATTGACTGATGATCTACTTGGTGGTCCTCTAGTGCTGCGTAAATTCTAGGGACGACCCTTGCTACTTGATCTAGTGTTTCTACATCTTAAATGTTGTAAGCTGGCCTTGCATTCCCATCCTCAAGTGGACAATTCCTATGCATGTGGGGTCCTCCACATTTCCAACATTGGATAGGTTCTTTGTTCTATTATGGATCTTTTGGCTTCTCTCCCATCACTTTATATGGCTTTCGCATAGCTTGTGATGGCTGCTTCTGCTAATTTCTAAAGTTAGAAAGTTTGAAACCTTTCTTCCTTTGGTCAAACTTCTCATTATTTTTTTCCTCCATGTCTTATGGTAATCAAGTTTTCCTTTTCTTTGTTCATAGAAATACTCAGCTTTCCTTATTGCTTCTTCCAGAGTTCTAGGTTCATAAAACTCAATTATGTCTGTGTAGGCTTGAGGAAACCCACTCAGAAAATGTTGGATCTTCACCTTCTCATATTTGATGTACCTGAAATACCTCAATAGTTCCAAGAACTTATTTTCCTACTCTTCCATGGTCTGTTGTCCCAATTTCAGCTCATGGAACTCGGTAATCTTATCATCATAGTTCTTATCAGAGAGGTACTTTTGCCTAAAATACTTCTGGAACTGTTTCCACACAATCTTCCTTTCTTTAGTATTCTTCACTTTCCTGAAGTGCTCCCACCATATGGATGCTATTCCAGTCAAATTGAATATGGCTACCCTAGCCTTCATATTTCTAAAGTAGTCTTTGGCTTGGAAATATTTTCTCATACCCAGAAGCCAATATTCAACTTCTTGACCATTCTTTATTTCACCATTGAAGGTAGGCTACCTTTGCTTCTGAAATTCATCACGTGAACAATTCTGGTAATGCCTCTTCCTCTCATTCCTGTGAGAAGAAGAAATTGAACCGCTAGTGGATCCTTCAGAGTCAGATGACCCACTAGGAGATATCTTATTCTTTTGGAAGTGCTTTTACTTACTTCTGGATGCATTGCATGATGCCCAGAGCTCATCCTCCTCTGGATGTCTATCAAAATTTGCAACATGGATGCATTTAGCTGATTCTTCTCCTCCTAAGCCTTAGGCTTGTCATGGTTGCTGCAAAATCTGGGGGGTATCTTGAAATATTCTCCCATTAGACTCTGTCTTAGCAAGTTCCAACTTGGATGTTTTCCCCCATAACATCTTCCTCATGCTCATAGGGATTATGTCCATCATCATACATGTCGTAGGTTCTCATGGATGACCCAAAACTAACTTTTCCAATCTGCACTATGTGGAATGCTTCCTTTGAAGGTGACTATGATTATACAAAATGTGTTCATAAACACAATTGTTAGCTGCATAACATTAACAAGAATTTATACATTACTTACCTGCAATTTTAAAAAATCATACATTGACAACTTTGTCAAAACACATACTTTTCTTTCAGAAACAATGATTGTCTTAAGGGGATGATGGGGGTCAAGGGGGCTTTCCCCATTGTGGCTTCCACTACAAGGCGGATCGAGGGTAGCTCCCTCGTTTTTTTCTTTGTAAATATTCCATTTTCGCGCAATCTAGCACATAAGTTCATTGCCATTTTCATCTTTCTGGCACCTAAATTTTTTCTGGAAAACTTGTTGAATTTCCTTGTTTTGGCTGAACTCAGCTTTTCCACCCGATTGGGGAAACTCAGGTTTCCTTCCGATGTGTCGGAAAAATTTACCAAGTTTTCCCAACATGTATCAGCAAACTCACCATTTTCATCCGATCGGAAAAGATCACCAACTTTTATGACGTGTCAGAAAAACTCCGACTTTGCTTTCGATCGGCAAAACTTGCCAATCTTTCCGACGTGTCGAGAAAATTTTGATTATTGTTCCGATTGAAAAAACTCACCAATATTTCCAACATGTCGGAAAAATTCTGATTTTCTTTCCAACATGGAATTTTCGACACTCAAAAAACATTTTGAAATTTTTTTCTTCTTTCCTTCATCAGCAAAAACTCAACTTTTTGCGCGACATACATTGGAGAAATTCCTCCATTTCTCCTAACATGTCCATACTTACAAAATTGTTGAAATTTTTTATGTCTTCTCTCTGTTGTCAGCGAAAATATCCAAGTTTGGCCGACATGTGTTGGCGAAACTCATCCAACCCAACCGACATATTGGTAATTCATCGATTTTTGCCAATTTTTCAACACTTAGAAAATTTTCCGAAAATTTCTTTCTTCTTCTTCTTTGTCGGCTCAAATCAACCTTTCACACCGATGCCATAGGTGCAACTCATCCAGTTTAGCCAACATGTATCGGTGGAACTTGGCATGCTGAGCCGAAACAGAAGCTTAAAAACACTTAGAAAAATTTCAGAAATTTTTCTTCCTCATCGGCGCAATTTATACTTTCATACCAATATAGTTACTACAAGACTCATAGGCTTGACTCAGATAACTCAACCAATATGTGTTGGCTCAACTCGTCTAACTAAGCCGACAGGAAAATTTCCAACACTTGAGAAATTTTGGAAAATTCTCATGTCTGCTTCTTTTTTTTTGCTGAACACATAGGGTGATATAACCTCTGTCAATTGCTCTTCATGGCCCATTGAGACCCAATGTTGAAAAATATCTCTGATACCACACTGTCACGTCCCCTCCCGTCTGAGAGGACGTGACCAAAATATACTACTATCATTTAGCCAGGCAATCTAGACCCATGAACATAATAAAATAAATGCATTGAACATAAAACATTCATAGATGCATAATGGGTGAGAAATGAATTTTTGGGTTCATACTTTCCCATTAATACAAAACACCTTATTCCAAAAATGGGTGCTCTTCCCAATTCGAATTTGACTCCCATACTCTTCCCATCCCCATGCAATAACTAACTCAACCACTTCTGACATAAATAAATGATTGGCACAAGGAGAAAAAATGGGTAGTTGACATATTGATTGGTTTTCCCTTTGAAATTTGGATTTTCCCCATTGGCTCAAAGGTTTGAATATTCCCCCCCCTTATCCTTAGGAAATCATGCCCCCATCTCTTTAATGTTGCATTGACATAGTTGGTTGTGTGTATTTTAATTAAATTGCATATGTATATTATGTCCAAAATTATAATGTGTCGGGCTAGAATGGAATACCATCAACATCAATTTTAATTTCCGAAACATAAAACACTAAACCAATGGTGGGGCCTTGGCCTTTATCTCTACACCATGATTAAATACAATATTTACATCATATATAATTTAATGCAAACGGGGTCAAAACTGGGGTGTTACATTTTGGATGGTGAAGGGGTAGCTATATATGTATATATTGCAAGGAAAAAATCATATGGTATTATATACTAGATTTTGGGAGAATACAATAAATTTGGTTAATATGATCATACCAATGATCATATAGCCAAGAAGACAATTACTCAAAGGAAGGGTTCCTTACTCTTCTTTAACTACCAATAACAAAACCACTAGGATACCACAAATTGAAATTGGCATATAGGCCTCTTACAACATGACCAAAAAAGCACCCTTGACCTTAAACATGAAACATCCTACTAGCCCCAGTGAAATGCCATTCCCTGTTTTGGATCCTGAAATGGAGGGGATATGTCTCTGAAACACCACTGATTTGTATCAGACTAGTACAAATATGTTTAAGGGTTGATTGATATGTTTTGGTTCCTGAGTGATGCATTTCAACTTAATGTTGATATGTTGTATTAAAATCATGAAACTTATCTCAGTGAGGGGACATGTTTCACAAAAATTTAATTCCTAAAATCGATTTTAAATTGGTTTAAGATTTAAAAATCTAAATTGGAAACCTAAAGGGACACGATCCCTACAAGAAGGTCCTCCTTGCTAAATCTACCACATTCCAACTCAAAAAGAGAAAACAAATCACTGAAATGAACTTATCAGCTACAATTTCCAGTCTGTGGTGGACAAGTTTGAGTGATGGTATAGTGTTGACTCATTGAGGGACATCTTGTTGTTTGCAATTTGTTTGGGAAACTTGAATAATGGGTCAATGATTTCCAAATATGGTTAACACTCGATGAGTTCCCTACAAGTTCTATGTTCAAATATCTTCTTGTATATGACAGTTGAAGTGTGACCTAAACTTTTTTTTGCTTCTTCACTGTAGTCTCTTAGAATTGGTGTTGAAATAATGTAACTTCAATGAATATTCTACTTGTAATTCACATTATTATTATTCCTCCTTCGAGAGATGTTACCAATGTAAAAGGTCATGTAAATATCATGAGGTAAACCCGCAGTTGTAAGTATGGTCAATAACACCCAAAAAAGATAAATATAATTATTGTTGTGAAGTGTACCTAGGTAGGTCGTCCCTGTTAGTCAGGTAGGTCATCCTAGTTAGGTAAAATGTCAGTTGTCAAACTAGTATAAATAGGGAGGCACCCTCCCTCATTTATACACACTCACTCACACTTGTATTGCACACGAGAGAGAAAGTAGGAGAGACATAGAAGAAGGAGGACCAGTGTTTTTGGTGTCTTCAATTTTATGCTTTGGTTTTGGTCTCTCACTTAATGAGAAATTGTTATTTATTCATTGCATA
Source organism: Pseudotsuga menziesii (assembly GCA_001517045.1). Taxonomy (NCBI): domain Eukaryota; kingdom Viridiplantae; phylum Streptophyta; class Pinopsida; order Pinales; family Pinaceae; genus Pseudotsuga; species Pseudotsuga menziesii. Next base: position 109,749 of record LPNX011036101.1, read on the forward strand.
ATGCTAATCTATATTGAGGAAATTTGATGGGATTTTTCCTTTAGGGTTTTCCCAAAATAAATGGTTGTGTACCTTTTGATTGTGTTTCTTTCAGTGATCCTCTTATTTTGTTATTATGAAAATGTATTAAATGATAGTCAAGTTAGGATGTAAGATATGATAGGATAGAAAAATTAACACGGTATCAAATCCATCCTAAAAAGGGCATCTTTCATGAGGTAAATCTCTCTCTCTCCTTCTTCAAACAAGGAAATTAGGGTTTTATGATCAAGTGGATTTTTTTAGTGCAAGTGACATAGGTAAGTGCACCCCTCCTAAGCGCATCTTTTGTAACCTAGATCATTTTTTTCTAGTAGGAACATCCTCCATAAATTCAAGCCCTAGTTTGTCTTGAAACCAGAAACATAACTTGAAACTACATTCCAAGATCTTGCAAGTCCAGTTTCAAGGGTTAGAATTTGGATTCTTCAGAAACTGACTATACCATCATACTCACCTCAGTCAAGAGCATATTTTGGTGAGTACATCTTTCATTTCTAAGAAATTTTCAATTTTTATCATTTTCTAATCTTCGAGAGAAGATGTCTCCAAGAAAATACTTAATGACAAGTTCGAAGGTATAGAAAACTTTTGTGCTTGAAAATATAGAATATGACTCATTATAGAAGAGAAGATCTTGAAAATTTTATTAAGGAAGTTTTTCTAGAACCTGAAGAAGATGAAGCAAAAGAAAAGTATAAGAAATATATGATTAGGGCCAAGAGGATCATAGATAATTAAATCAAGGATCACTTGATTCCTCAACTATCCTCTAAGGATACACCTAACGAATGTATGAAGGAAGAAAAATAAACCAAAAGATGAAATTGAGAGACCAAATTAAAATTACAAAGATGAGAAAGGGTGAATCTATCCATGAATAATTCACAAGGGTCTCTCAATTCAAAGAACAACTAAAAGAAATTGAACTAGTAATGATCGCTCTTGATGGTCTTGCTAGACCATGGGACAGCTTCAGCTAGACAGTTTGTGCAAGGAAGGAAATCCTAAAGTTTTATATCCTATGGGAATAGAGTGTTCAAGAATAAGCTATAGTAGCTAACTAAGAAGCACTAAGACAAGATGGCCATGCTCTAACTACTCATACTATAAGAAGAAAATGAAAGCATCATTTCAAGAATGAATCTCATAAGGGGTCTTATCATACCAAGAATTTACAAAAGAATAAAAAGGGATATTACAAGAAAAAATATTTCTCCTCTTATCAATATTACGATTGTGATAAGATATGACACATTGTCATAAATTGTATGAAAAACAAAGAAGAATTTAAGAGGAAGAATAACAAAAGAAATGATGTCAACTTAGGAGAATAATAATAAGAAGAAGAACCTCCCAGGAAGTTAGTAAAAGTATATTTTGAAGAATATGTTCTCTAGAAGATGTATCTGTCACTAGAGGGTGGCATGTATGAACTGAGAGGTCACTCAAAAGAATCCTTGATCCATTAGCATGATTTTCCCATGCACTTATGGGTTGAAGCAGCAAGGACAACAATATAGGTCTAGAATAGAATACTACATAGTACACTTAGATTCAAGACTCTTGAAGAAATGTTCACAAGCAAGAAACCAAAGGTAAGTCACTTCAAGTTATTTGGTTGTCCAAGTTTTGTTCATATACCAAAATAGAAAAGAACCAAGTTGGATCCTTCCATAAGGAAAGGAATATTTGTTTGGTACTGTGAGGTCTCCAAGGCCTTCAGAATATAGATACCAGGTTACCAACATATGGAAATTAGTAGGGATGTAACCCTTGATGAAGATGCAACTCTCAAGAATTCGAGAAAGGGTTAACCTGAAGAAACATATGAACAAGAAGTTGTATCCCCCAAATATGTAGAACCGATGAAGGAAGTTACACCTTCTAACGATGATGAGATTCTAGAAGAACATGAAATGTTGGAGCCCCAAGAAAATACCCAAATGAATATCTCCCAGAAGAGAAAGACAACTTGGGTCCATGAGATTATTCAAGAAGTAGAAAGGTATGTTGATCCAGAAGGATCCACTAGGTAGAGAAAAAAGCCAAATCCATTTCCTAATTATGTGGCTTTGATGCATGATATTGTAGACAAAGAACCTTCTTGTTTTGAAGTAGTTGTTCAAAATAAAGAATGGGTAGAATCTATGAAAGAAGAATACCAATCCATAATAAAGAATGATGTATGGGAAGTAGTTCCCATGCTACGAGGAAAAAACATATTCCAAATGGATCCACAAGATAAAACATAAAACTGATGGAAGTATTGAGAAGTACAAAGCCATATATGTGGCCTATTGTTGGTAGGCAGTTTTTGGATAAGATAGTTGCGCAACATTGTGGATGCTGCACAAGGTCAAAGATGCAGCGCAAGGTGGAAAATGACACGCAAGTCAGAAGTATATTATTTTATGTATTTTGGTAATTTTGGACTACATTTTGTGGATTGTGGTCAGTATTTTGTAGATTTTGTTAAGATTTAGTTAAGCAGTTAGTTAAGTGGACCATCATTGTAAATGCGCAAGCTTATAAGTAGATGTAGAATTGAAAATGTTAGGGGGGCTTCTGGAGACACAACAGAATAGAGATATCAATGAATGAATTGACTATATAAGGTTGATCCACATGTTATGTATGATCTGTGCATGAATTAAGATCTGTTGATTTGTGTACTGAAGAACTGGTTTAGGAGAATCTGTGTTTTTGTGCAGAAGTTGATATGACATAACGGAAGTTGAGCAGAATCATTGTGTCCTTTTCTATTTTCCTATTTTATTGTCTTTTGCGAATCAATTAGGAATGCAATGGGTATCTGTGACATGGACCTGTAAATGATGCGATGTTTCCCTGCTTTAAATGATGTTATTCTGTTAGATTTGTTTACACATCAATGTTTTATTGTAGTTCCAATATGATAATGTGATCTATTGAATGATAATGTGGTCTATTGAATAATGTTGCACTAGTGATAAGTATATGCACATGGTCCTCATTCATTCCGTGGAAACTTGGTTCCTTCATCTCTCCCTCAAACATCTTGGGTGAGACTTCATCCGTTCTATGGGTGTTTCCAGATGGGGTAAAACCTATCTGGGCCGGTGCTCAGGGAGATCACAGTGGTTTGGGTGTCAATAGAGAGGGAACCCTTATCGACTGCTTTTGTGTCAAAAAATGGTTCTATTTACAGGACCTTAGAATGATTGAAGGGAGGACATGTTGTGGCATCTGACAAAACTAGAAATGCAAGATTGGTTCAACCAAAAGCTATGAGAGTTTGATAAAAAAGAAAATCAGAACCCTGAACTGATGACTACTAAGTGGCTGGCAGAGTACATACACAATGGTCCACATGATTAATTTTTCTCTGAATTCCCAATGATCTTGTATGAGTGGTTGGTGTGATTGACCTATCGCAAGAAAAATTTCCAAGGAGGTGAGCCAACGTCCTAGACCCCAGAATTGATCCAGGAGTTGTAGGAGGTAGAAAACAGAGCATCATGGGTTGTTAAAGTCTAGATCAATAGTATCTTGGAGGGATATATCACTGAGTTCATTGTTGATACAACTAAATCCTATAGTGAAGCAGAAAGGGAGTTCTTCAACAAGCCACGAGGTAGCTTTCTCTTGTCATTACAACTATATATTAAGATGATCACATGTGAAAAGGGCATATTGAAGATGCATGTTTGGTAGTATAACCATGGCATGTGAAGGTTTTGGATACTGCAAAGACAGGGGGGACGGATGGAATGATATGGGGTAGATGGGTGCAAGTTATGATGAGGCTATGAGGGAAGCTGAGTAAGAGAGTGGTATTATGAGAGGAGGGGTAAGTTTTTGATAAGAGATGAGGAAAAGGATAGGGGAAGGTCCTAGTGTGATCGAAACACAAGAAAAAGACAAAGTGACCCTACAATGATGAAGAAGATGAGCAGGATACACCCGATTTAGAGGTAATATCAACCCACAGTAGCAACATACCCATACTTTCATGCACTACGTCGCAATTAGGAAGAAATGCGAGTTTAACATCGAATTGTCCAATGTGCCAGCAACACTCAAATAGTAGAATATCAAAAACTATAGGAATAAGGACCAAGATGGCGGGAGATGATGCGAAGTTACCTTTGTTTCATGGGAACAAGACTGAGGATCCAAAGAAGTACTGGTTCCTGTGTGAGGCAGTGTGGATTGTCAAACAAATTGTGGATGATGATGTCAAGAAGGGCCAATTGGTGATAACTCTTTGAGGTCACGCAGTAGATTGGTACATGAAGTTTGTACAAGTTCCTATGGGGACTCCAAAAAAGACATTGGATGAAGTTAGAAAATGACTAATTGAAGAGTTCAAAAAACCAAAATTTGAAGCGCAATACATTATAGAACTGAAGGATATTAAGTAGTATCCAAACGAAACTATTTGGGCTTTTCACCAAATTTTTAAGATGCTAATGGAAAGAGTCATATTTGAGATGAGAGACATTTAGCATAAGGAATTGTTCATCACAGCATTACTATCTCATGTAATACTACCACCGATGTAGCAAAAGATTGATACACAGAGTGAGGCTCTAGAGATTTCAATGAAATTGGAAGCTTCACCGATTGGAGAGAATGCAGTCAGTATGAACCAAATTCAAACACAACTGGCGAACTTGACACTCCAGCTGCAAGATATCAAAAAAGGAAAAGGGCATTGCCAAGCAGTTTGGTGTACTCGATGTTGCACATACTTTCATACTAAGGATAATTGCCCAGATTTTCAAAACTACCTATTGTCAAGAGAACTGAACCCATTGAGTTGTGGAGGTATGCCATGGTGCCATATTTGTCAAGTTTATGGGCATAAACTTGAATATTGCAGATATATGTAGAATATGGTAACGAAGCTGACGAACTTATACTTTACATTTTGCTGGTCAGTTGGGCATGAAGATAAGGACTCTCGTGCATACGACCTACTCGAGGAAAGAACTGTTGGAATATATTAAACCCACTCACAACTTAGGATAAAATAATTAATCATTATTTGATTAATTATTCACCCACTAGCTTAATTAGTTGACATCCAATTGCACCTTAAAGTCAATACATGCCATCTATTTCCTAGGAGTGATTTATTTCCAATTCTGGGTTGATCTTGGCCACCTTTTGACCATCCATAATTAGAATACAAGACTTTACAGCAGATTCTGCTTTATTCTGCTTTTTCTGCTTTTCTATGGACAAGATAAAAGCTAGTCAACTAGGAAACTGGGAGCTTTTGTTTCCAACCCATCCTCCATTATTTTTTCTCCATTTTATAGGATTAGCATGTTATTTCCATCTCCTTGACAACTCACTCATTATTTTTCCAACTCGTGAGGTCCTTGATAGATTTAGTAAGTGCTTTATCCACCTATGGGGATTTGCTATATTTTGGTAAGTCAGCCTTTTTGAGCTTTATGAGCTGTTTCCATACAATTTTATTTTCCTATGATGGATGTACTATTTATGTACACTATTATTCATAATTATTCAATGGAAGGATACACACCAATATTCATCTCTTCATTCATGTGATTCAGTCTCTTTTATTCTCTCTATTTTTCCTGTGTATGCTTGTGAGAATTCTTAGTAGCAAGATCTATTTACTGTGTTTCTTCTTAGAATCATTTCATATAGAATTGATCTATTATTTATACATGGTATCAGAGAAGCAAGGTTGATCAAGTTCTACATAGTTGAGGAGCACATCCAGTCTCCTATCCCTCTCTGAAGAAGAGCTTGTCTAGCTTACAAGATTTTCTCCTAGTTTGTTTTCCAGGTTGCAGAGATTTTATTCTTGAGCAAATAAATTCAGAAATATGGATTCTTCATCAGCTATAATTATTACTTCCTTCAAATACCATGAATGGAAATCCAAAATCTCCATTCTATTGCACAGTAGAGGATTATACAGAGTTACACTACTTTGGAGAATGAGGCCAATGTTGTGATTGAGAAAGCTAAGTGGCATAATAGGTTGGATGAAGCCTATGGATTGCTTTCCCTATCTGTTTCTCCTGATTTACTCTTTAATCTAGATGGTTTGACCACTCCAAACCAAGTATGGTCTCAATTGGAGTCTCTCTTTGGAGTTCAAGATGAGCTAAGAGTGCATCAATTGGAGATTGAGTTATTCTCACTGAGTCCAAGCAATTTTGAATCTCTTGAGGGTTTCTTCACCAAGTTCAAGTCACTTGTTCTAATGCTCAAGCAATGTGGGATTGAAAAATTATATGATCAATTAATCCTTTCCATTCTTTCAAAATTGGGTCCTGATTACTCAGTTTTTGTGTCTACTTTTCATGCTACTAGGCTTGTTGTTCCTAAGTGGAAAATGCCTTATTTAAATTCTTTTCTTGATTCACTAACAAAGGAGCAAGATAAATTGATCCATATGGGTGTCCTTAATTCTTCAAATGGAAAGGATCATGCTCTCTTGGTTCAAGGAAGCAATAAATTCAAATCAAAAGAGAAGTAAATTGTGAAGAAGCCAAAGTCAGAAATTGAAGATGAAGATTCATATGAAGATTTAATGAAGAAAGTTAAGAAGAAAGCGAGCACATCCAAGTGCTCTTATTGCAGAAAGGTTTTTCATTCAGAGAAGAAGTGTTTCAAGAATAATATGGACATCATGTCTTAGCTTCTTTAGAAGCAAAATATCGAAGTTCCAGATGAACTAGAGAAGCCTGTTGATTCCTCAAAAAAATGTCATACCACGCAGTTCCAAGGTGATATAACTTATGATTTGAGTCCTAGATTTCTCTCCTTTTATCATATCTCTGATATATATTTATTCTTTGATATATCAGAATAAGAAATATCATAACCTTTCTTTGATGATCCTCCTCTCAGTCTACTAGATTCATCTCTCAAAAATTGTGATTTTTCACTAGATATTGACTTACCTTTGAGAAGCTCTTCCTCACAAGCTTGTATATCTGATTTAGAATATTATTTGTAGACTTATATGCATGTCATGACACATATAATACCACAATCCATACCATATACCATACCTCTAAATAATCCAAATACTACACAAATCCCAAGATCACTAGTTGATTCCTCATTGGTCTCTTATGTAGTGATATTTATTTTACATGGTTTGAAGTGTTTCCTATCTTTCATTGGCTGGTTATCCGTGTCCTTAGTAATATTTGGACTGATATTAAACATGTTTGGATCTGTTCTAAACATGTATTTTTCAGATCTTAAGCCCATCCATCATTCAGATTTTTACACCTATCAGTTTTCCCCATTTGCTCATAATTTTCCTAGTCTAGCCCTCTATCCTCATGGAGCCACCGAAGCCTTTGTATTTGCTGTTAGATATGCTAATGTTTCTGATATATCAGAGTTTTATAAGCCTCATATCAGATCTATACAGGCACTATATCATATTGGAAGATTGACATGTGATCCACATCACAATTTTGCAGCTATTCAGGGAATTGGGTGTGAAATAAATTGTCTTAACTTTTGTACTCTTTGGGAAGGAGTATGCACAGATCTCTTTTCCATTTCAGATTATGTTTGCAGATAATAGTTTGACAGCAGCAAGAAGCATTTAGATAATGCTCCTACTTCATCAGATGATGAGATACAAGGAGTCTCTCCTCTTCCTTCTTGTAGGTTCTACACTCCAGCACATGATCACGGAGTTCATGATTTCTTCAACAAGTATTCCATCCAGAAGCAGTTCACTCAGCTGATTCAAGTGAATATAAGGATATGTTGAATACATACATATTTCAAATTTTGTGCCTTGTCCTATCTTGAGGGAGGATTTTCCCCATGTGGTTTTTCCTCTTTCCTCACTTTTCTGGACATAATAATTGTTAAAGGGTGACCATAGCTTTGTTGCTGGGCCCTATATACATCCATATTTTTTGTCATACCATCATAAAGTCATACTTATAGGGGAGTGTTGCAATATATTAAACCCACTCATAACTTAGGATAAAATAATTAATCATTATTTGATTAATTATTCACCCACTAGCTTAATTAGTTGGCATCCACTTGCACCTTAAAGTCAATACATGGCATCTATATCCTGGGAAATTATGATTTATTTCCAATTATGGGTTGACCTTGACCACCTTTTGACCATCCAGAATTAGTATATAGGACTTTACAGCAGATTCTACTTTATTCTGCTTTTTTTGTTTTTCTTGCTTTTCTATGGATAAGATAAAAGTTAGTCAACTAGGAAACTGGGAGCTTTTGTTTCCAACCCATCCTCCATTAGTTTTTCTCCATTTTCTAGGATTATCATGTTATTTCCATCTCCTTGAAAAATCACTCATGCTTTTTCCAACTCATGAGGTCCTTGATACATTTAGTAAGTACTTTATCCACCTATGGGGGTTTGCTATATTTTGGTAAGTCAGCCTTTTTGAGCTTTATGAGTTGTTTCCATACAATTCGATTTTCCTATGAGGAATGTACCATTTATGTACAATATTATTAATAATTATTCAATGGAAGGATACACACAAATATTCATCTCTTCATTCATGTGATTCAGTCTCTTTTATTCTCTCTATTTTTCCTGTGTATGCTTGTGAGAATTCTTAGTAGCAAGATCTATTTCCTGTGCTTATTCTTAGTATCATTGCACATAGAATTGATATATTATTTCTACAAGAACATATGAATCATAATATGTGAATGGATAAGGAAATTGCGCAATAAAACAACTGCAGCCACAGGTGGCACAGCCGTCACCTCAACCATAGTTGGTACTGCAGCCTCAATCCCAGATGCAGTTTGTACCGCAACAACCACAATAATAGTTTATGCCACAACCTCAGTATAATCAGATGCAAATGGCTCCATAGCATCCATAGTATGTTCATTTAGTGCAGTATGTTCAGCAACAGTCGAATCCCTTGTAGCAGTAATTGAATTAACCATAGTATCAACAACAAGGAGGATTTCATGGAGGATTCCAAGGAGGACGAGGTGGAGTCTTTGGTAGAGGAGTAGGATGAGGTAGAGGACTAGCGAAATGTTATAATTGTGGTGTACTAGGACCCAATCACAGATATTTCCCGCAACTTCATGCACACTATATGTATTGTACCATTGTTGACCACACTGTTGAGAATTGTCCACAACTGATTGCGAGGTGGTAGGAAGGAAATGTTCTGCAGCTGCAGAACCAAAACCATTTACATACCAGAACTAGTTATAGAATAAGAACCAGAACCAAATTCCAATTCAGAACTAGAATACAAATTAGAATGTGAACCCACATGTGAATCCACTACCGAACCAGAACCAAGGTCCGATCGTTGGGACGATCTCAGCAGAGCCCAGGATGCATGATGTTGATGTTGCTATTGTCACTCTCGAAGGTGCGATGACTGGAGAAAATATTCCATTTCTGCAAGTATATTTGGATGGAAAGAAGAAAGTGCAATTTGATGTCAACGTAGAGAAAGATACATTCTTTGAAGCATGGAACACGATGCGCAGAAATCCTGGTAAGTTATTTGTTTATGAAATGCCAACTGCTTTTGATTCAAATTTGGAAGGAGGACCATCACGACAACATGGTACCTTGCAGAACTTCTTTGAAAGTTGTTTGTCACTAGTAAGAGATCTTGATGCTCATGTTGATATTGAGAATTTGTTGCATCGACTAGCTAAGGGGTGGAAGGACTCCATGGTGAACTCTTTGCATAAGAAAAAGATGGGGAAAGAGATGCACATGAATACCTAGATTGGGGACTATGAGGTATATTTGGTTATTTTTGATCTAGGCTTAGACATTAATATTTTGACAAAATAGAAATGCCAAAATATGGGGATCCCAATGCCGGTTCGATATCCTGTGTAGCTGCGACTCGCTAACCAGGCCATATTAATGACGATTGGGAAATTTCCACACCTTTCTGTGGAAGTTGAAGGGATGAAGACCTATTCTGATTTTGATGCTCTTAAAGTTTTTGATGGTGGAGGCTCCTATCACATGTTGCTAGGGATTGGATGGGCCAATGGCAGTATGGAAGTGATCAATTTTGAGAAGCATGCGATGGCCTTTGAAAATCAAGACATCATATTTATTGATCTAATGGATCCAAATGAAGGGCGAAGGTATGTTGAGCCAGTGAAGGATGAAGTTTTTAGAGGATGGGATCATTCATATAACATTTTGAAAGATTACATCCATCCGACCGTCGATAAGGAACTTAGTTTGCGTAGCTCTATCTCTGCGTCTTCTGATTCTAATGATGCTTTAGAGAACTGGCAAACTGGCATGCATGAGGTGTTTCTAAGAAAGTGTGGTTTGATCACAAAGTCATTGTGTTGCATTGCATTTAAGACCATTGAATTACCAATATATGAAGGACTTCCCTAGTTTTATGAGTTCCTATTGGAATTTTAAGATAAGGTGTCAGAACCAAAGCGACTATTGGCACTGGATGAAGTGATGAAGGTTACTCCAGCACGTTGGTGGGAGACCCATAAGAATTCGATCACTTGATGGTTGTAGCATTGAATATTAATTACTGTTGGCTTTGGCGATGTATAAGTGTACCACACTGGAAGGTACAATGGGAGAAATTGTCCTGGTGATCATGTAATTGAGTGCCAGACCTTGTGGGCATCATGACCAAAGGATGAGTGGGTCCATGCCTTTGTAAACACATTGGATGAAATTCTGTGATCTTGGTATGTATCAGTTAAGTTGCATAGAGAAATCACTACCTAGGAGGAATTAACAGTTTGCTTCACTCACACCTTCAGTTTTGCGGATGCCAATCCAAATGTCCATAATGCGATGCAACTCATTCATGACATTGTTTTGAAGGCAGTTCCGGTGGCATACCATGTGGATCCACATGCACATTGTCATATGCATTCAATGATGGAATGATATAATGTAACTAGAGGACTAGAGGATGATGATGATCCATGGAACCTTAATATTCCAGAAGCAGAAGGGAGTCGGGATGTCACAACACCTAGTGTACCGACGAATCCAATGAATCAACAATTAAAAATTAGGAAGGTCAACATTGGGACAGAGGAGAACCAAAAGTTTGTGAATGTTGGGGACTACTGGGATGAAGAGACCATGGCAAAGATCACATACCTATTGCATGATTTCCAATATTTGTTCCCTACAAATGTTTTTGAGATGAAGGGAATACTGGGAGATTTAGGAGAGATGAAGATTCCATTGAAGCCAGATGTGAATCCTATAAGGTAGAGACCATATCGCTTAAATCCATGATACAAGGAGAGGGCCAAAGCTGAGCTCTGTAGAATACTGGATGGTGGAACAATTAAGCCAGTTGAAGAATCAGAATGGATTAGTCCTATGGTGGTCCAAGATAAGAAGATAGGTGAGGTTCAAATTTGCATCGACCTAATAAAATTGAATGATACATGTATTCATGATCCATTTTCGACACCATTCACTAATGAGGTTCTAGAAGGAGTAGGTGGTCAAGAAATGTATTCTTTCATCGATGGGTTTTCTGGCTATCACCAGATCATGACTGCAAAAGAGGATCACCACAAGACAACATTCGTTACTGAATGGGGTTGTTTTCAGTACACCGTAATGTTGTTTGGACTAAAGAATGTGCCTGCAATATTTTCCTAGGTTGTTGTCACTGCATTCAAAGATTTTATTCATAAATTCTTTCAATTTTATATGGATGAGTGGATAGTTTATGGATTGATCAAGGACCATCTAGAAAACCTACGACTGAGGATGGAAAGATGTCGACAACATCAGATCATGCTGAACTCAAAGAATTGTATTTTCTGTGCACCATTTGGAATGGTTGCGACACATTGTTTGCAAACAAGGACTATTGGTTGACCCTGCAAAGATTGCGCTGATTTTGAGCTTTCCACCGCCTACGAATGTGAATATGCTTACACCAACGTTGGGGCACATATGGTATTATCACAAGTTCATACGAGGTTATGTTGTGATCACAGCTCCTATGGAGAGGTTGCTGAAAATGATTCAATATTTGTATGGAGTCAAGAGTGTCAAGGAAGTTTTGATACGCTAAAGGCCAAGATGGATTCCACAACAATACTAGTTTTCTTGATTGGAATAAGGATTTCCATGTCGATGTGGATGCATCATCCGTTGCACTGAGAGTGGTGCTCACACAACCGAGAGAAGGAGATATTGATCACTCGATTTATTTCGTTAGTCGAAAGTTGTCGTCTGTAGAGAAACATTATATGAACACAGAAAGAGAAGGTTTGGCGATGGTATATGAGCTGCAAAAAGTTTTGCCATTACCTATTGGGTGGTCATTTCAAGATGTTAATAGACCATTTTGCTTTAAAACACTTGTTTAATAAGCCTGTGTTGGGCAAGAAAATATGCCGCTGGCTACTTCTTTTCCAGGAGTTTTATTTTGAGATATTTAGGAAGCTGGATTGCTTGAATGCTAGCCCAGATAATTTATCTCGAATTGAGACAAGTGAGGAACCAACAAACATTGAAGATGGGTTACTTGATGCACAACTATTTAGATTTGGCATGGTTGATTATTATTATCATCAAATAATTCAATTTTTGGCGATGGGAACTGCATCAGAGGAGCTTACTACAATTTAGAAGAAGCGGTTGGTGGTTAAGGCCACGGATTTCCAGTTGATCACTAGACAACTCTATATACTAGGGCCAGATGAGATATTACAACAATGTGTCCTACCACATGACCAAGGGAAGATATTGTCATAGGAACATGCGAGAGTCACTGGTGGACACTATGGAAGTAGTGCTACCACTAGGAAGATGCTTCACATAGATATTTGGTGGCCAACTCTTCATAATGATGCTACAGACTATGTACAGAATTGCGACGTATGTCATAGAAATGAAAAACCATCAAGGAAGGATGAGATTCCATTGGTACATCAGGTGACGTTGCAATTATTTGATAAATGGGCTATGGACTTTGTGGTACCAATTAACCCACCTGGAAAGAGAACTAGTGTGTGATATATAATTACAATGACAGACTATTTGATAAGATGGGTGGAGGCCGCACCTGTTGTATATTGCACTGCTGCATTAGAAATGAGTTTCATGTTTGAAAACATTGTTACTTAGTTCAGATGTCCAAGGATATTGATGAGTAACCAAGGGAGTCACTTCATTAATCATAATGTCAGCACACTAACAGAGGAGCTCTAGATACAACATATGAAGAGTACCCCATATCATCCACAAGTGAATGGGATAGTTGAGGAATTCAACAAAGTGTTGGAGCATGCACTTACAAAGGTGTGTAATGAAAACCGTGATGACAGGGATTTGAAAATTCCAATAGTCTTGTGGGAATATTACACCACTTGTAAGAGATTCGTGGGACAAACACCATTTAAATTGGTGTATGGGAAAGAGGCAATTATGCCTATGGAGTACATTGTTTCGAGTTTGTGCATAGTAGAAACAACATGCATGGATGATGAGGAAACATTAGAAGAATTATTGGAGCAGTTGGTACAACTCGAGGAAGACCTCTTTGTTGCAGGTTTTCATCAAGGCGTTGAGAAGGATTGAAAAAAATCTTGGCATGATCGACATATCAAGAACAAACACTTTCAGAAAGGGGACTTGGTGTTGTTGTACGACAACAAGTTCATGAAGTAACCAAGTAAGTTACAGATGCATTGGCTAGGTCCATATCTCATTAATTCCATTACTTTAGGAGATGTAGTGCAACTCAAGCAGTTAGATGGTGCAATGCTACCAAAGCTAGTGAATGGTAGCAGGATGAAGCCCTATAGAACAAACTCAGGACCGTGCGATGCTTGATGCACTGCATGATGAAAACAAAAAGAAGAATAAGGATGGATAGATAGAAGGATGGTGTGCCAGGGGTGTTGTAGAGGAAAGTTTCCTATGGCTATGGTTTAAGAGGCCATCAATGTACCGGGGTTGAAAGAGAGATGCATATAGTTCTATATATGAGCAAATTCCAGAGATTAGAATGGTTCATACCTTGACAAACGAAGGTTGATCCATACATCTTTTTAATCCTCTTCCTTCTCCTCTTGCTCCAAGAGACCTGCAAAACGAATTATACCTTCCTCAAACCAATATGACCACATATAAAGCAATGATAATCAAAGAAACATGAAATAATAATCTTATTAACATCAACATATGATCATAAAAAAATATTCAATCACACATTGAACAATGATTTGGGAAGAAGAAGGACATCACATATTTATTAATTGTGAAAGGAAGTACAAATATACCTTCTCTTTAAGTTGGGCACCTCACAAAACCTTGATCTAGTTTTGTTGCTTCTCTTCTTCAAGGAACTTAGCCTCCAAGCTCTGCAACACAAAGAGAAATCTTCTAGGGAAAAGGTGAGGGGAATGAGAGTCCCAATTCCTCCAGCATAACAATGAAAAAGTTTAAGTCCCTTCTCATGGACCCTCTCCCTCTCTTATATAGTGTTCTGAAGAATTAAGGGTGAGAATAGGATTAGTTACAATTGAAGGAGTCAGTTGTATAACCACCTAAACTACCCAAAATTCAAGAAACATCTTTTTTTTAAATCTACAGAAAAGACACACGAGTTTTAGCGACAATAGTCGCGTACATATGCGAGTGTCAATGTCAATAGTCACGTGTCAAATAGGATATGTGATTTGTAGTGAAAATAGTCATGTATACAAAGGTATATGCGGGGATTATATAGAACAAGCCATGTACAACACACGGGTTTCCTTAAGGAAACTTGTGTATACCTCAAAAAATCTCATTTTTAGGGTACTTTTGGGCATTTTCAGACTTTGATGTCTTCTGGAAAGTTTTAGCTGACTCAAATACCTTTCCAAAGGTGTAGAGAAGAGGTCAAAAATATTTTTATAACTCTAGATATGGGTCCTAAAATATAGGTGTTTTTTCAGTGACATTCATGAAGTGTTGTCATGGAAGTGTCGACATGTGACGAAATCATGAGAAAGTGGTCACAGGAGAGATGTGTCATTTTGAGCTATAAAATATGCCCCCTAATGTATGATGTTATAGGGGAAGATGATAGCCAAAATAAATTATAAAGGAAACAACTGAGTATGGAGAGAGCAAAGAATCCAAGATCAAAAGGATCGAACAGAGGTCCTTGAAAGAGAGATAAATGTCAAATAAAACTGATCTCTAGGACATACAAGTCCATATAAAAATGATCACCATAAGAATACAAGTGGATCCAACATGTGTATAACTAATGTAACTATCATGGTCTCTCAATATGATAAAAGGTGCCATATCAAATCTAAAGGAGTCATGGACACAAATGAACAAGGTGGATCCATGCTAAACAATCGATCATAGCCACAAAATACAAGGTGGATCTATGTCTCAGCAAAATGTCATATGAAGTGTGACACGGTCTTGTGAAACTCAAGAAATAACAAAAAATTATGATGTTATTGTTGACCCAAGGTTCTTAATCCAAATGGCCCAAAACGTACGAATCCTAACCATGCGAATAAAGGAGTTGAAGTCGAACATGGAGGAAATTGTTTGATTACTAGTTAGTAATGAGGACCATGAACAAATGCAAGGGAAACCACCATTAATGAAAATGGTCCCCAAGGTACCTAGTACATTCTAACAAGTGTTAATACAAGGACTTGAAGTTGAACACTTGAAGAATCCATCAAGTAGGAGACAGTAAGGTATTCCCACTACCTAATAGCGAGGGAGATTTCCACTGATGAGTGCAATCCCCAAGGTACTTTCATAAACTCTAAATATCATTTTCGAAGAAAGAGATGTTGCAATCGATAGGAAGAGATCCATTGGAAGGAAGGAATTAAGGAAGCCTTCATTATCCAACACAAGTTAAGTCAAAGAATAAATGGATCTGGAATTGGTATTGAATTTCACGACAAGAAAAGCTAAAGACATGATGTAATGAACTGATACTAGGGAATGGACGACACAAAAGATCAAGGCAACTGTAGAGTGACCGATAAAGGTTTAATCCTTGAATAGTGAGCACGACACAAAAGTGGCTTACAAAACTTTTGACAAAAAAAAGAAAAACAACACAAATTTACAATGTAGGAGACATTGACATATTCTCCATATAATTGGAAAATGAGCCAACTGGAGGAGTAAAAACTCTAAATCGGGATAAAGTAAAAAACTGAGACCTAACTGTTGTTAGACTTAAAACTGGTGCTTTGTTCAAGGAGACAATACTTGCTTCCATGATGTAAAATATATGTGAATTAACTTCCCTTCCCTAGTGTAAATGTTTAACGAGCCCAAGAAAGACAACTCACGACATTCTTCATTTTTGGAAAGCTTGAAGAAGAGACAAAATAATGCTTGATAAATCACTAATTCGTGGATTTTATGAGCTAGAATAAGTGTATGCTCGATGATATTTTCATAGTTATGAGAGTCTGAAAACTCCAAAGAATACTCTAGGGGGGTGATTTTTCGTAAAGTTAGTATTCTAAGTCTGAAAAACTGTAAAACAATACATAGGAGAAATCTCTTAGCCCAAGTGAACTAAGGTATTCCTTTTTTGTAGTTAGTTGGCAAGGTCCAAAAAAAGGGTAAACTTTCACTAGATCGATGCACCTTCAGAAGTGACATGTAGCCAAATTTTAACGAGTGTGAAGGAAGGAAAGATCACTCAAAAAGATCCATTTGATTACGAGAAATGTGGCTTACAATAGTAAACTCAATTCTTTGTTCTTTTGGTTTTAGCGAGCATGACAAAGACATAAAGTACGCTTGGAATCTTTTACATGTTTAGGTCTAGAGCACAAAAAAGAGAAAACTAAGTTCATATCGAGTGTTCCTTCTCTATAAGTTTAGTCCCTCGGGGCTATAAAAGTGATAAACCTATGTCTGAGAATACTCTTCTCAATTTGAAGAAAAGAGAGTGCTCCTTTTTTGTAACTATTCCACATTGTCCAAAAAAGTGATAAACTACCACCAATGTGGATGCCCATTCACTTATTCTTAACGAGTCTGAATGAACAAGTTTACTTAGCAGTCAATTCTATTTTGAGGAGTTAGAATTGGACCTAAAGAAACTCCATATCTTTCCCATTACTTTTTAACGAGTCTAGAAAAGTCAACTCGTGGCCTCCTTGCTATTTTTAATGAGCTTGAAGGAGAGCAGAAAGAATGCTATGAATGCAAGGAGACGAGTTTCAGAGGAAAGAAAAACTAATTCCAAGTGCGGGGAACAAACCTATGCATAATGAAAGGAACATGAGAAAGATAAAGACACTCAAGGAACATCTCCTTAAGGTAAAAGTTGTCAAGTTGCAAAGGAAAAATGATACAAGGCTAAGAGATAATGAGAATAGAGACGAGGGCTTATACAGAGAGCTAAGAGTATGGAAGATAGCATCAATCTCATAAGCATGAGCAGGGTACATGAAAATGCAATTACATATTGAACAACAAGGTGAGGCTAGTAAACAATTATGAATCCAACTAAAAATCCCGTCTCTAAGAAACAACAACATCATAATGACATTCATAAGAAAAGATCTGATGCAGGTCACGTTGGTAGAAACACATGCAATTTTTCTATCTTCTAAAAAAGTTGTAGTCAAAGAATAATCAAATGAAGAATATTCTATAGTGCCAAGGCCCAAGGGTTTATGATCAATAAGATTAACCTCAGAATAAAAGAAAAAAAAAAGGAGATAGAGTCTACAAGAACAAACTCAGTATCACAGGAGTTGAAAAATTCATAAGAAAAATCAAACTCATCAGGATCACTGACTTGCTGTTCAAAGGGAGAGTCCAAAAACTCAAAAAGAACAACATAAGAAGACCAATCCATGGAAATATCAGGCTTACTAAGGAAATATGGGTTAGACTTAGTCACAACTGAACCAACATCCAAAACAAGGTCAGACTGCACCAAAGACTCTAGGAAGACTTCATTCGAAGGAAGGAGATCATCCGAGATAGGACACATGTCTAAACTTTCAAATGGATCGATAGATCGGAGAACAGGCTCCGCGGTCTGTATAGGATGACTCACCTGGTCAATTGTTGGGACCAAGTCCCAAGAAGGTAAGCATGAAAATAGAGGCTGCTTATTTGTAGCAATTGAAGGCAAAGGAAATTAGGCCACATAGCTCACCTGTGGCAGGGTAGTGTCTATAGAAACACTAAAATCAATAAAGGAAAGACCTAGTCTCTAGTTGGGTCAAGAGACATATCAAGAAAATCCAACTGATCGATAGTGACAATTTCTTCACCATGACTAAAGTACATCACATGAAATAATGTTGACACCATAGCTTGCATGGCATAGAAATAATCACATCCGAGGAGCATATTGAAGTCCAAGGGGTCTTCTATCATCATGAAGCAAACTAAGACGGTCTTACCACCCAAAGTAATAGGTGTTTGAGCAAGAATTCCCAAGGATATATTGTTTCTTCTATCAAATGCCAATAACTAACTAGAATTCGACACAAGGTTGGGAGATCCCATTCCTCTCCAAGCACGAGCAGAAATGATACTAACTGAGGCTCCTTCATCAACAATACAACAAGCAATCATGTACTATCCAATTTCGACCTTTATCTAGAAAGGTACATTACAAGGAAGGTGTGGCTCAATTATGCTACCCAATCAAAGGAAGCAATCCGAGAGCTTTGTGGGGGTTCATTTGAACAATTTCAATTCCCCCTTGTTCAGTAAGTTTTGAACTAGAAGTGAATAAAATGTGACTAGAAGACATTGCACTCTCCAAAGGAAGAGTGGGATTGATTGAAAATGGAATCAATTCAACCACTTCGTGAAATTCACTCTCTAACGGGAGAGTGGGATTGACCAAATATGGCATTGGTAGAAAGTCACCATTGTGCAAGATTGAGTAGAGTTGTAGAGAAAAGTCGCATTGAGTTGAGTGAGTTTTCAAGTGAAGTGATGTTGAGCTCCCATTATGAATTGTGGGGAAATGGTGCGGCATGAAGAGTGAGACAGTCACAGTTGAGATTTCAAGAAAAAAGGAATCACCAGTCGTCCTAGTAACCATGGAGGAGGAAGTTGCAAGTATGCCAATAGGATTTTCATCAATGAAGAGGAATAAGATGGGGGGGCAGCAATGTAGCTCCCCGCTGCCGAAGAAGCAGCAGACTAGATCTTCTGCACAAACATAGGAGGAGGTACATGCACAGACAGGTCCATTGAGCTTAGGAGTTGTTGAATAAACATATCGTGTAGGGGTGTCCACTGAGGATATCCCTGGGTATATACCTACCTTTCAGCCCGGTGCACAACCCAGGAAGCTCTCCAAGAATCAGAAGTACCAAGTGAAGATGACGTCGATACCACAGGGCATGGTGTGAATGACATACATTGTGCCTACGTTGATGCATGTGAAGTATGAGGACCACAATATGCTCGGACTGAAGGACATTATGTTGGATCCATATGTGTCGATGGTAGCAGTTGGAGGTGGCCTGATAGTATGCATTCCACAGGATTGGGCACGTGGGTTGGATAGAGAAGAACTGTTGGGATTGATCAACATGCTGCATTTTGGGTAGTTGAATGAGGTAAATGAATGTTTAAAGCATCTCCTATCATGCTTCCATGGAGGGATTTTATGTCTGGAAAAATTAGTCGTAGTGACGATCACACTTATTTTAGATATCACGGGGCTGCCTAAACATGGGCCATACCCCTCACAGAAATTTCAGAGGGAGAGGTAATGACAAGAGGCTCGCAGTGAAGTTGAATAAGCGCTATGCTTTACAGTGTGACATATGGGTGTACTGGATTGCAGCATCAATGGTCAGGCAGTGCGCATCGAAGCAAGGATTTTGGATAGTAAAATAGTCAGGAAGAATTGACCCATCCAATGTAACTCAGGGGTCATTGCATGTGCAAAGCAGTGTGTAGAAGGAGTAAAAATGAACTGGTCTCTTTTTTTACTGAACTAGTTGATGGAGGATTTTTTGGTAGTCCAGGAGGGAGAGTAGTCATTTACATATAGTTGGTTGCTGATTTTCATAGCACTAGTGGCTTGGATGGAGCCAAATGATTATTAAATCATGGACGTGGATGTAGTAAAATTTTGTAAGGGTGCATACTAACAAAACCTCTGGTGGGTAAAGGAAGACGAGATATTAAAGGACTGTGCTATTCAATTTTGGATCTATAGGGAGGTGCTACATGAGGAAGTTGTGAAAGCTACGTGATTATCTGAGGAAGTTGCGATGTAGTATCAAAGGATTTATTGGTTTTTGATTGGGCAACATGCTATTCATGTGCAAGTGTGGCATGACCTAGATAAGAGGTGGCTATCGACACCATATAATTTATCTGATGCAGAGTTGGAGACGATTGTTGATGACTATCCCGCAACATGGAGAGAATCAACCAACCTAAAAGAAGTATCGTTGGGCCCACTAGTGGATGCACCAGTTGATCTGGTGCATAAGGATGACCAACAAAACCACCATGATTTAGATTAATATTCATCGCGCACCCCAATGGAATCATAGGTAGAATGCAAGTTTGAGGAATCTAGAATGAAGATGAGACATGAACAGGGTGTGAAAAGTAGTGCAGCCCCATGGATGGAAGCACTATTGAACCGACTTATTGAGGCAATAAAAAACACAAATCACTAGCCTAGACTAGTTTCCCTTGTCCCTAAAAATAAACAGTTACTAATAAATTTTAAATATTAAGTGTTTATTTTAAATGGTTTTTAATTACTCAAAGCAGGTGGTGAAAGTGAAACCAATGTTGCTTTGACTCAAAGTTGAAACAAGATGACTAAGCAAAGAGAAATGAAATGCAAAAAGCAAACCACTTCTATTTTTTTTCAAATAGAAACTTGAAAGCCACAAAAGAACAATTTATTTTTTTATTTTTTTCAAAAACAATGATATCCCATTCAATCTAGACTAAAAACCAAATCTACATCCACCTGCAGAGGACCCAAACAACCCTCAAACAACATAAAAAACCACAAAAAAAAAGAAAAAAAATTGTTTTAGGGGAATACACTATTTTCCCTACAGACAAGTCACGTGTCTTACATGGTTTGACAGTATAGTAGGTTGCATGTACAAACCAGGCACACGACTGTGGAGTCTGCAACTTGCGTATGGGTGGGAAAATGACCAAAAAAGACAAAAACTTCCCTAGGAAGGTAGGCGAGGTGTACTATCAGATTGATAAGGTGTTCCTAAGTGGAAAGAAGGACCTAAAAACTTTCAAAAGACTCGAAGAAAAATAGGCAAACCCCAAATAGATAACGCTCTCCCCAGCAGAGTCGATAGTTATGTTGTAGAGGAAATTTTCTTATGGCCAGGGTTTAAGAGGCCATCAACATACTAGGGTTGAAAGAGAGATGCATATAGTTCTGCAAGTATATATAAGCAAGTTTTAGATATTAGAATGGTCAATACCTTGACAAATGAAGGTTTATCCAAGAAGCCCTTCAATCCTCTTCCTACTCCTCTTGCTCCAAGATACCTACAAAATGAATTATACCTTCCTCAAACCAATATGACCACATATAAAGCATTGATAATCAAAGAAACATGAAATAACAATCTGATTAACATCAACATCTAATCATAAGCAGAGATTCAATCACACATTGAACAATTATTTGGGAAGAATAAGGACATCACATCTTTATTAATCATGAAAGGATGTACAAATATAACTTCTCTTCAAGTTGGGCACCTCAAGAAACCTTGATCTGGTTTTGCTACTTCTCTTCTCAAAGGAACTCAGCCTCCAAGCTTTACAACATAAGGAGAAAGCTTCTAGAGAAAAGGTGGGGGGAATGAGAGTCCCAATTCCTCCAGCATAACAATGCAAAAGTTCAAGTACCTTCTCATGGACCCTCTCCCTCCCTTATTTAGTGTTCTGAAGAATTAGAGGCAAGGATAGGATCAGTTACAACCGAAGGAGTCAGTTGCATAACCACCCAAACTACCCAAAATTCAAGAAACATCTTTCCTTCACATCTATAGGAAAACAAATGCGAGTTTCAATGACAACAGTCATGTACATACACGGGTTTCAATGTCAATAGTCATTTTTGAAAAAGGATACGTGAGTTTTAGTGACAATAGTTGTGTATACAAAGGTATACGCAGGGATCATATAGAAGAAGCCGTGCACAACACATGAGTTTCCTTAAGGAAACTTGCGTATACATCGAAAAAATCTCATTTTTAGGTTACTTCTAGGAATTTTCAGACTTTGGTGTCTTCTGGAAAGTTTTATCTGACTCAAATACCTTTCCAAATGTTTAAAGAAAAGGTAAAATAGAGTTACCAAATTCTAGATATGGGTTCTCCAATATAGGTGTTGTTTCAGTGACTTTCATGAAGTGTCCTCATGGAAGTGTCGACATGCAACAGAATCATGGGAAAGTGGTCATGGGAAGAGATGTGTCATTTTGAGCTATAACAAAGAGGAAGAGGATGTGCAAGTAGGATAGTTGGTATCACAATTAGAAATACATGCCATGACAATGGGTCATGACATAATGAAATCACCAATAAATGTAGACAATTAAAGAAGTTAACCGACGACGCTTGTTGAAGCGATGCATATTGATTGAGGATCTTACCATTGGATTGATAGGATAGACAATTGATTCAAGAAGTTAATACATGATTTGGTCATGATGATCGACATGATTTGGTCATGATGGTCGAGGGATAGATATGGCGCTATAAGAAGGGACCGAATGATGTCAAAAGTCACCATTGTGCAAGACTGAGTAGAGTTGCAGAGAAAACTCACATTGAGTTGAGTGAGTTGTCAAGTGAAGTGAGGTTGAGCACTCATTGAGCATTGCGGGGAAATGGTGCGACATGAAGAGTGTGCTAGCCACAGTTGAGATTTCAAGCAAAATGGAATCGCAAGTCATCCTAGTAACCATCGAGGAGGAATTTTCAAGAATGTCGATAGGATTGTCATCAATGACGAAGAAGAAGATGAGGGGGGAAGAAAACTAGCTCCCCACTGTTGAAGAAGCTGCAGAATAGATATCCTGCACAAACACAAGAGGATGTACCTGTGTATATGGGTCCATTGAGCTTAGGAGTTGTTGAATCATCATCTTGCATAGGGGTGTCCACTAAGGATATCCCTGGGTATATAGCTCCCTGTCGGCTCGATGTGCAACCCAGGAAGCTCACCAAGAATCAAAAGTACCAAGTGAAGATAACAATGATACCACATGGCATGGTATGAACACATAGATTGTGCATACAATGATGCATATGAATTATGAGGACCACAATATGCTCAGACTGAAGGACATTATGGTGGATCCATATGTGCCAATGGTAGCAGTTGGAGGCGGCCTGATAGTATGCATTCCATAGGATTGGGCACGTGGGTTGGATAGAGAAGAACTGTTGGGATTGATCTACATGCCACATTTTGGCTAGTTGAATGAGGTAAACGAATGTGTAAAGAATCTCCTAGAATGCTTCCATGGATGGATTTTATGGCTGGACAAACCAGTCGGAGTGACGGTCGCACTTATTTCAGATATCAGGGGGCTACCTAGACATGGGCCATACCCCTCGCAGTATTTTAGAGGGAAAGATAATGATAAGAGGATTGAGCTGAAGTTTAAAAAGCACTATTCTTTATAGTGTGACATACATGCGTACCGGATTGACAACATCGATGATCAAGAAATGCGCATTGAAGCAAGTATTTTGGCTAGTAAAGTAGTCAGGAAGAACTGACCCATCCAATGTAACTTGCAATGAGCAGTGTGTAGAAGGAGTACAAATGAACTGGTCTCTTTTTTAACTGAACTAGTTGAAGGAGGATGTTGCGGTAGTCCAGGACAGAAAGCAACCATTTAAATATAGCTGGCTGATGATTTTGATAGCGTCAGTGGCTTGGATGGAGACAAATGATTATCAAAGCATGGATGTGGACATAGTAAAATTTTGTAAGGGCGCACACTAACAAAACCTATGGTGGGTAAAGGAAGCCGACAGATTAAAGGACTGTGCTATTCAATTTTGGATCTATAGAGAGGTACTGCAGGAGGTATTTGTCAAGTTACATGATTATCTGAGGAATTTGCAATGAAGTATCAAAGGATTTCTTGGTTTGTGATTGGCCCACATGCTATTCATGTGCAAGTGTGGCGTGACCTAGATAAGAGGTGGCTACCGACACCATATAATTTATCTGATGCAAAGTTGGAGACAATTATTGATGACTAGCCCACAACATGGAGAGAATCAGCCAACTTAGAAGAAGTATCATCAGGCCCACCAATGGATGCACCAGTTGATCCCATGCATAAGGATGACCAACAAAGTCACCATGATTTAGATCAAGATTCGTCGTGCACCCTAATGGACTCATAGGTAGAATGCAAGTTTGAGGAATCCAAAACAAAGATGAGACATGAACAGGGTGTGACAAGTAGTGCAGCCCCAGGTATGGAAGCAGAGTTGAACCGAATTATTGAGGCCATAAAAAATGCAAAACGCTAGCCTAGACTAGTGCGTGTCGTCCCTATAAACAAACCTTTACTAATAAATTTTAAATATTAAGTGTTTATTTTAAATGGTTTTTAATTACTGAAAGGGGGTGGAAAAAGTGAAACCAATGTTGTTTTGACTCAAAGTTGAAATAAGATGTTTAAGCAAAGAGAAATGAAATGCAAAAAACAACTACTATTTTATTT
Organism: Pseudotsuga menziesii; assembly: GCA_001517045.1. Lineage (NCBI taxonomy): Eukaryota > Viridiplantae > Streptophyta > Pinopsida > Pinales > Pinaceae > Pseudotsuga > Pseudotsuga menziesii. The sequence goes on from LPNX011036101.1 coordinate 134,525, forward strand.
TTTATATAGAAACTTGAAAGCCACAAAAGAACAAATTTATTTTTATTTTTTTCAAAAACAATGATATGCCATGCAATATAGAATAAAAACCTAATCTACATGCACCTACAGAGGACCCCAAAAAACCTACCAAACAACCCTCAAACAACAGAAGAAACCACAAAAATGAGGAAAAACATTGTTTTAGGGGCATACATAAGTTTCCCTACAGACAGTTCACATGTGAGACGTGGTTTGACAGTATAGTAGGTTGCGTGTACAAACCAGACATGTGACTGTGGAGTCTACAACTTGCATATGGGTGGAAAAATGACCAAAAAAGACAAAAAATACCGTAGGAAGGCAGGGGAGGTGTACTATCAAACTGATAAGGTGTTCCTAAGTGGAAATAAGGACCTAGAAACTTGCAAAAGACTCGAAGAAAAATAGAGAAACCCAAAGTAGAAAAGGCTCTCCCCATCAGAGTGTTAGAATAATCAACCCATAGTTACCTACCTTAGACATTAATTAAATCATTTTTGTCTTATTACCTAGTCTCCTAGATTCCACTCTGTGCTAGTTTCCTTCTAGATGTCCTAGAAGTCAACACATGCCAAAAATGAGTCATGGAGAGCTTGGGAAAATTCTTGGAAACCCATTTTATCATGTCTTGTTTATTCTATATCCTTCAAATAACATATCTAATTTTTCTGAAAAGCCTCATGTTTTATTGAGAATTAAGACAAAAGGAAAAGTTAGACTAGGTGTAGTTGAATTTTTTTTTCCCACATCATGCTCCCTCCTTTTCTCCTAATAAAAGCATGTATGAGTTTTATTTCCATCCCTCATTATCTTTCCTACTTGAATTATCCAATTCATGAGCATCTTGGTGGATTTGGAAACTGCTTTATGCACCTATGGGGGATTTGACTAGATTTAGTAAGCCTACTTTTTGACCTTTTCGAATGGAATTATTATGAATTATAATCTCTCATGTAATTATATATTTCATTAGACCTTTAATTCATGAGGTTGGCTATTTTACACTTATTCAATATAGATTAGTGTTACGCTCCAATTTCAGTCTCCTTTGATGTTAATTTTGCATGTTTGATTAGCAATTTTGTGAGTGGAATTTGTCTATCTCTTGGGTTGATATCCTTGAGTCACAGAAGATTTGAATCATTTGTTATACCAAAATCCTATTATCATCATGTGATAAGACCTTTGACATACCTATTTTCCCTTAATCCCAGCACTTGGACTGGAAACCCATGCTAATTGTCAATCTTTCATGAAAATTCCCAGCACCACGCTTTCCCTATTGTCCAGGAGCAGTTCCTTTTTTTCACTACCTATCCCTTTTTTTCCACAAGTGGTGCCACCGCTTATGGCCCTTAGTCCATAAGTGTTTCTTACCAGAACCGCTCTGTCATTGAAGGAGAAATGCAGTACCCTGGGTAAAAGGGGAAAAAGATAATTTTCTCGAGGCTTCTAGATTATGATCCTTGTGTCCTCCCTTATCCATATCATTGTGGGTTAGTTGAGCTCAAGATCCCTCATTCTAGGATCTTAGAGGCCACCTCATCCACTAAACTCTCAACCATCCCTATCCATTGAGCCTTATAAATACAAGCTCATATCTATGGTTGAGGGGGAGAACTCTTAAGGTATTGTTATGATGTTGGATTGATCACTTGGCCCAAGCCATTGGAGAGCATAGAGAGCTAAATTTGGAGCTTATGGGGATGATAGTGCTTGGTTTCATGGAGATGCATGTCAACACTAAGGCTTGATTGGTTGTAAACTTGTCCATTTTTATATTAATACAAATCTAATTTCCACCCCACATTATTGTTGTTTGATTTCACATGTATGTTGTTAGATTCCTTAGTCACTAACATGGATTAGTATATCATATTCTGGCAGATTTGATGTGTTTGTGTGTTTAAGCTGATTGAAGGTACATAGGGTTACTATCGAAGCATCACATTCCAGGTATCTACGACGTCCAGGGATGGTGTTCAACCTTTGTCCTTCATTTGTTCTGGATCTGAACCATTTAGACCAGTGGAACACATTACTATCTGCAGAAGGTGAAATATTCCAGCTAACAAATATGGCAACTCTACTGGGGAATAGAGATATGTATCAGTTGTTTTGATCTTCCTCAGTTCTCAACTCTTGTTTGAATCTAGGATCCTTCTCCAACTCTCTTTAGTCATATATGACTTTTGACTTAGTCCATTTGGGTTTGAAACTTCTAGATCTATTCAAATCTGAATCATTTCAACTTTTTGTGCTCTATTTTTATACTCAATCTAGTAGTTTTGACCTCGATCTAGTATTTTTCTGACTGGATCTATCGTTCTCTTTGTGTTTTGGAATTTTACAGGGAACTGTGCCCAGACAGTGTACGAGGAGTTGTGCCACTACCTAAACAAAGTGGGAAACATGCGGTGCCACCACCTGTGTCACGTTGGTGAGAAGTGGTGTTGGGATAGAACTGCCCTGTCAACACCTGAGAAGCACGGTGCCAAGTAGGAATCATTCCAAGGCCCTTTTTCCTCAATTTTTGGTAAAAAATTGAGTTGTGTTGCTTTTAGTCCTGCACTATCAGGCTTGTGACACAATCTGATGCTTGTGGCTTGAAATTGTATGGTTTAAGGTTGGTTTGATTAGGAAATTCAAAAGCTATATTAGGATTTTTGATTGTTCATTCACTTTGGTGCTTGTTGGTTGTGCTTGCGAAAGGATTTCTTGTTTTTTGAAAAGCTTAGGGTATTAGTAAGATCTCTTCTTTTTTATGTTATATAGACTAAAAGAAGAACACTATATTATTTTCTAGGTTTTATTTCTTTTTTCCATAGTAAAATTTTTTTTCCTTCCTTTAAAAAAGATTTTTTTTTACTAAGACTAGGTTATCATCATTGAGCATTGGACATTGGTTCTCTGATTGGCTTCATAAGCTTTTAGGATCTTCATGTTCTTTCATCTCTTATGCATTTAGAACTATCTCAATCAAAATAAAAAATATGGTATTTTTAAGTTAGATTTGCTTATGTTTTGAGAAAATTGAAAAAATAGAGTGCATTTGCATATAGTGTGCTTCTTGTTTTCTTTTAGGAAAAGAGATTCTTCCCCTTCTCATTGCTTTTAGAAAAGAGAAATCAGTTTGGAAAAGTACTGATTGTCTTTGATTTTGTGTCGAAGACTGTTGTTTGGATTTTTTTTTTTTAGGTTTTGAAAGAAAAGAAACTACTCTCTTTCCCTCCCATAAGTAGGCATACTGAACGATAAAGTGAAATATTTGCACAAGCATACTGCATGGTTTTACTTTTCTATCAAAACATCATGCATTCACCTAACCATCGACTTTAAAATTAACGGTAGTTATAGGTTAAAATTTATGTAGCAATTGGAGTGATAGGTTAGAGACATGTTCGGGCGTCGTTAAGCGTAGGAGTTGTCATTATTTGTCTGCATTACATTACAGGACTCGCGTGGTTCTTCCATGTACCGTCAGTATATTGAACGGCCTTTCCCGTACCCTTGAGGTATATAGAAAGGTACTTCACATAAATGATTGTATATTGGAAGGCCCCTTGTGTATGGTTATGCATTAGACAGCACTACTACCGATTCGAGCTCCCATGTAACTTGAGTATATCGGGAGACCCCACTAGGATACCCTATCCATCTGAGAAAAGCCCTTTGGTCGTCTTGCTTAGAGCCATACACCAAAAATAACATTCAGGGAGATTACTACGCATGTACCCTCAAGGTATATCATGAGTGGCACCTTCTTGACAATACTGGTGAGAGACCTGACTTTGTGAACTCCTCGTATCATTTTAAGTGTGCTTGTTTTGACCTATAGCTTGTGTAGGGAAATTTTTTGGTGTGTTTTCTAGTTTTTTAGACCCTAGGTTAGATCGAAAGTGTACAAACTAGCTGAGTTAAGACAGTCCAGAAGAGTACGGGGCTTGCCACCTAATTTTGCTCCTTGTTCAGGAGAAAATCCAATGGAAGCTATCGATCAAGGAGCTGCTACCACCTCCCAAGTGGGAGATAATGTGGTTGTAGAAAGTGGAGTACCATATTCTTCACACTCGCCTCCCTTGGTCCAACAAATTTCTCAGGGAAATAACTTGTTCTATTCTCCCACAGAAGGTCATGTTGATGATATAACCCATCCGGATTATGGTCCCAATGCTCCATTTTGGGATACCTATATAGGACAGGCCATTGCCTCATTTGGCACCCGTTCAAACTCTTCTGAAGATGAAGAAGAATGTAGGCAATACTGTGCTACCATTCTCCATGCATAGGATATTGATAAGAAAATAGATGAACTATTAGTCCTGACAGCATCACATTCGACATCTATTCCTGTGGGATATCGTTCACTTGCCGATTCTATGAGACCCATTGAACCGATTATAGATCGTGCGGTAACACCACACAACCCAGGATCTGATCTTGGAGCCATCTGAAGAATGAATCACTGAACTTCACCCTTCCCCTACCTGCTCCTGTATGAGCCATAACCTAGACCCACCTCAGCATATGGGGGTCCTGCGCTCTCAAAATCCAGAAGACCACTTGAGGTCTCATCTATGGTACCCTTTTGAAGAAGAGGCAGGCTAAAATGGAACCAAATCCAACCTGCTTTAGCTCTCCCTGCCGACACTTACTCAGCTGATCTTTGAACATTGGAAGAATGGCTTCCACCCAGTTGAATACTGTGGGTGCCATGGCTTGTATGGCATACAACATGTGTACCTTAGAAGCCTGATGCACACCCTGACTCTCAGCTACCCTCTGCATAGTAAATAGGATGGTCTGTAGGGGCCGATCAATCACTGCTCTAATGGGGATTTTCTTCCCCAATGTGCTCATCCCTAGAGCACAATGGCGATCTATAAGATATTGAGTGGTGATATCCCCTCCACGAGAACCTGTCAGTGAGATGAGGGCACCCCATCTTGAAAAGACCAGTCAAGAAGTAGATGTCCTCTACTTCCACTGTAAGAATATGGGCCCCCACCTCAAAATACTACTGCTCTAGATTCCACATCCATAGTATGTGTTCCAGTAACTACTCATGTGACACCATGCTTGGGGTCCAGAAGAACTTAAGGAGCCCACAGTCTCGTAATGAAGTGTTACAACCCACATTTCTCTCAGTAAAGGCATCCTCATCGTCATGTGTTATTTCTTTCCATATCACCATGTTTTGAGCAACCAAGACCTGCCAAAAACAATCGTAGCATGCATTAGAATCATTCCTAATCATTAAAAATGAAAATAATGACTTATTATTGCTCATGATATTAGTTTAAAGTCTCCATGGCCAGCACCTCCTGTGCACCATTGGATATAAGTGGTGGCACCACTTGTCAACCATGTTATAGGTGTGGTTCTCAGGTGGTACCGCATATCCCGCAAGGGGTAGGAACGGTGCCCGCTTTTATGGTTTGAGGGCTCCCCATACGAGCCCAAAACCCCACCAAAACTCAAAATAAACACTATGAAATGAAAGAATAGGGTGTTAGCTATTACCTACAACTAATGGTACTAAAAAAGGATAGTGGAAACTCTTGGTATCAGCTGCTGAAGATCTGGCTAAGAAAGTGCTCCAAATGCTCTCCACTATGGGTAAATAGTGAAATGATTTGATGTTTTACTATTTACATGACTTATATAGGCATTTTTGGGTCTAACATGCTATAGTTTTGATATAAAATCACATTTTAGTCAAATTTTATTTGTCGTAATCCCTTAATGCTAGTTTTAAATGCATTTAACACTTGTTTCTAAGTCGATTGCAGGATAAGAGAACCATAGTAAGAAGCTTTGGAAGTTTATTTATGGATTTTTTTCACTTTCATAAAATGGAAAAGGTTGATGAGTGTTCATTACGACACTTTGGTCATGCTCTTTAAACCTAGTATCAAAGGTCCGAGTCCATTTCAGTTTCTTTCCAGGCTCGTAAAAATTGACATTGTGTAAAGAAGCGTCATGGAGTCTCATTTTCACCTCTTTTTCAGGCTCCTTAAACACGAAAAGATCATCGAGTCCATTTCCAATTCTTTTCAGGATCGTAAAAAATGACATTGTGTAAAGAAACCTCATGGAGTGAATCTCTTTAAACTCTTTTCAAGCTCCCTAAATACAAAAAGACCATCGAGCGATCTTGTCTTCTTCATGCTCGTTAAAGTATTTGAAGAGTCGTCCGTCTGATGGTAGGTTATCTCTTTTTCGGTTCAAATAGGAATATTTATGAAAAAGAAACACTCCAGCCAATCATGACTGGAAGAGTTCTCTAAGGTATGATTTTACACTTTTTCGGGCCTTAGAGACTAAATCATACGAAAAAGGACCCCTTTGGAGTCTTCTTCCGTATTCGTTCAGACTCTCTAAACATGAACGATACTGAGTTTTCTTTCAATGGACTCGTTAAATTAAACATTGATTGACCCATTTTGGAAATGAACCCCTCCTCTCTCAGGTTCATAAAACATATGAGTCTGGACTTGTCTTCTGACGAGCTATATCGAGTGTTTGTTACCCTTTTTGAACTCATAAAACTGAAAAGAGGCACTCATCGATCATGATGGGGGAAATGGGAAGGGAATCATTTTGTAAATAATGGCAGTTGTTTGGAATTACCTTTGAACATGGCACTTGTCTGCACATCATGTTAGTGAATTAGGTATTCAGCTGATCTCCGTGACGATCCACTTTCATGAGTCATGCTACTCCTTTGTGTCTTTCAAAAGAATGCATTGTCCACTGTCGCATTTTGTGTTTGTCTCATTCAGTCATGCTACCAAGTATTTTTGTCATGCAGCTCGATGTTCAAAGGGGATTTGAAGAATTTTTACCTCTGCAGTCATCACAATCTTTGTGTCAGTACTTTTGAGTCAGTCCTATGGTTACTACATTCACATCATTCCAAAACTATGTTCTGAGTTTTGTGTCCCCAATGTGGGACTCATCATGGCCCTCCTTCGATGAGACTATTCCCGTCAACATTAGCTCATCATCCAGGAAATAGTCTTAGAAACAAATACTTAGTACCATGAGGTCTGTATGCCTTAATGATAGATTCTCTCACTCTCAACATAGGTTCATATCATTGAACTTTGATCGATAGAATCGACTGGGTTTTCGACATCAAGACATCTATTCACACTTAGTAGATTGTACTAGGATACCTTGGAAATCATTGACATTAATGGTGATCTCCCTCACACTTGTTAATGGTTCACATCATTGACTGGTAATCAAGTGGTTTCTACCATGTTCAACTCCAGATCATTGTAATCACATGGATAGAATCGTACCTTGTGGAAGAAGAGACGAAGACCCTGGGTATTTGTTTAAGGCGCTCATTGCTTTTCCATAGGTTTCAATGGAGTTTTGTATGTCTAGCATGGATCCACATTTGTATGGTCATGTCTATGCTCAAATTTGCATCTGTATGACATAGATCTACATTGTATGTCTAGTAGCTACGTCCAATTTTGAGTCCTCTATCACATGGATCTACGATGTATTCTAGTAGCCATGATTATTTATTCCTCCCATGGATCTGCCTTGTATTGGTCTACAACCATGAGTTGGTTACTTGTGTCTATGAATCAAAAATATTGATGTACTATAGATGCATACTTGACGACATGCTCCGATCGAGTCGACATTTTCACCTCATAGTGATGAATTGTTCTCTCAAAGCTCTCGTTTATCATATCCCTCTAAGACTCCTGCTTTGGGGGCATCCTGTTATACCAAAATCCTGTCATCATCATGTGATAAGACCTTTGACATACCTACTTGCCCTTAATCCCAACACTTGGAGTGGAAACCCATGTTGTTTGTCAATCTTTCATGAAAATACTCAGTACCGTGCTTTCCACTTTATCCATGAGTGGCACCTTGCTCACACCACCTATTCCTTTTTGTTCATAAGTGGTGCCACCGCTTATAGCCCTTGGTCCATAAGCATTTATTACTTGAGCTGATATGTCATAGAAGGAGAAAAGTGGTACCCTAGGTAAAATGGGAAAAATAGAAGATTCTCGAGGCTTCTAGATCATGAGCCTCGTGTCCTCTCTTATCCCTAAAATTGTGGGTCAGTTGAGCTAGAGATCCCCCATCATAGGATCTTAGAGGGCACCTCATCCACAAATCTCTCAACCATTCCTATCCATTGAGCCTTATAAATACAAGCTCATGTCCATGGTTGAGGGGAGAACCATTGAGGTATTGTTATGTTGTTGGATTGATCACTTGGCCCAAGCCGTTAGAGAGCATAGAGAGCTAAAGTTGGAGCTTCTGGGGATGAGGCTGCTTGGTTTCATGGAGAGGCATGTCAACACTAAGGCTTGATTGGTTGTAAACTTCTCCATTTTTATATTAATACAAAGCTGATTTACATCCCACATTATTGTTGTTGTTTGATTTAACATGTATGTTGTTAGATTCCTTTGTCACTAACATGGATTAGCAGATCATATTCTTGCAGCTTTGATGTGTTTGCATGTTTAAGTTGATTGCAGGTACACAGGGTTACTATTGAAGCATCACATTCCAGGTATCTATGGCATCCAGGGAGGGTATTCAACCTTTGTCCTTCATTTGTTCTCGATCTGAACCATTCAGACCAGTGGAACACCTTATTGTCTGCAGAAGGTGAAATATTCAAGCTAACAAATCTATAATTGTCGAGTCTATTTTTGGTTCTTTCTAGGCTCATAAAAAATGACATTTTGTAAAGAAACCTCATGGAGTTCTCTTTAAACTCTTTTCAGGATCCCTAAATATGAAAAGATCATCGAGCGATATTGTCTTCTTCACGCTCATTAAAGTATTTCAGGAGTCTTTCGTTCGACGGTAGGTTATCTTTTTTTTGGTTTGGATAGGATTATTTAAGAAAAAGGAACACTCCAGCCAATCATGACTGGAAGAGTTCTCGAAGGTATGATTTTACACTTTTTCAGGCCTTAGAGACTAAATTATATGAAAAAGGACCCCTTTGGAGTCTTCTTCTTTATTTGTTCAGACTCTCTAAATCTGAATGATACCGAGTTTTCTTTTAGTGGAATCGTTGAATTAAACATTGAGAGACATGTTTTGGGAATGAACCCCTCCTCTCTCAGGTTCGTAAAACATATGAGTCTCAACTTGTCTTTTGATGAGATATATCAAGTGTTTGTTACCCTTTTTGAACTCGTAAAACAAAAAAGAGGCACTCATTGATCATGATGGGGGAAATGGGAAGGGAATCATTTTGTAAATAATGGAAGTTGTTTATCATTACCTTTGAACATGGCACTTGTCTACACATCATGTCAGTCAATTGGGTATTCAGCTGATCTCCACGATGCTCCACTTTCATGAGTCATGTCACTCCTTTGATTCTTTCAAAAGAATGCATTGTCCACTGTCGCATTATGTGTCTGTCCCGTCCAGTCATGCTGCCAAGTATTTTTGTCGTGTTGCCCGATGTTCAAAGGGGATCTGAAGAATTTTTTCCTCTGTAGTCTACACAGTCTTTGTGTCAGTATCTTTGAGTCAGTTTTATGGTTAATACATTCACATAATTCCAAAACTATGTTCCAAGTTTTGTGTTGTCGATGTGGGACTCATCATGGCCCTCCTTCAACGAGACTTTTCCCATCGACATCAGCTCATCATTCAGGAAATACTCTTAGAAACAATATTTGGTACCTTGAGATCTATATGCCTTAATGAAATATTGTCTCACTCTCGACATAGGTTCACATCATTGATCTTTGATCAATAGAATCTACTGGGTGTTCGACATCAGGACATCTATTTGCACTAAGTAGATTGTACTAGGGTACCTTGGGAATCATTGACATTAATGGTGATCTCCCTCGTGCTTGTTAATGGTTCACATCATTGGCCGGTAATCGAGTGGTTTCTAGCATGTTTGACTTCAGATCATTGTAAACACATGGATAGAATCGTACTTTGTGGAAGATGAGACGAAGACCCTAGGCATTTGTTTAAAGCATTCATTTCTTTCCCCAGGTTGCAATGGAGTTTTGTATATATAGCATGGATCCACATTTGTATGGTCATGGATATGCTCAAATTTGTATCTGTATGACATAGATCTACATAGTATGTTTGGTAGCTATGTCCAAGTTTGAGTCCTCTATCACATGGATCTATGTTGTATTCTAGTAGCCATGCTTTTTTATTCCTCTCATGGATCTGCCTTATATTGGTCTACAACCATGAGTTGGTTACTTGTTTCTATGAGTCAACATACTGATGTACTACATATGCCTACTTGACAACATGCTCTAATCGAGCTGACATTTTCACCTCATAGCAACGACTTGTTCTCTCAAAGCTCTCGTTTATCATCTCCCTCTAAGACTCATGCTTTGGGGAGCATCCTGTTATACCAAAATTCTGTCATCATCATGTGATAATACCTTTGACATACCTATTTTCCCTTAATCCCAGCACTTGGAGTGGAAACCCATGCTAATTTTCAATCTTTAATGAAAATTCCCAGCACCGCGCTTTCCTTGTTGTCCAGGAGTGGTACCGTTTTTGCACCGCCTATCCCTTGTTGTCCACAAGTGGTGCCACTGCTTATGGCCCTTAGTCCATAATCATTTCTTACCAAAACCGCTCTGTCATTGAAGGAGAAATGTGGTACCCTGGGTAAAAGGGGAAAAAGAGAAGTTTCTTGAGGCTTCTATATCATGAGCCTCATGTCCTCCTTCATCCCTATCATTATGGGTCAGTTGAGCTCGAGATCCCTCATTCTAGGATCTTAGAGGCCACCTCATCCACTAAACTCTCAACCATCCATTGAGCCTTATAAATATAAGCTCATATATATGGTTGAGGGGGAGAAAACTCTTAAGGTATTGTTATGCTGTTGGATTGATCACTTGGCCCAAACCATTGGAGAGCATAGAGAGCTAAAGTCAGAGATTATGAGGATGAGAGTGCTTGGTTTCATGGAGATGCATGTCAATACTAAGGCTTGATTGGTTGTAAACTTCTCCATTTTTATATTAATACAAAGCTGATTTCCATCCCACATTATTGTTGTTGTTTGATTTCACATGTATGTTGTTAGATTCCTTAGTCACTAACATGGATTAGTAGATCATATTCTGGCAGCTTTGATGTGTTTGCATGTTTAAGCTGATTGTAGGTACACAGGGTTACTATCGAAGCATCACATTCCAGGTATCTACGGCGTCTAGGGAGGGTCTTCAACTTTTGTGCTTCATTTGTTCTGGATCTGAACCATTCAGACCAGTGGAACAACTTATTGTCCGCAAGAAGGTGAAATACACCTTACACACTTTCGGCTCCCTATTCATTATGAAATGTGCACTGGTATTTTAACTTCTCTACGACAGAACACCTCCACCCACATATCCGATCATATTCATGAGTGGAGAAGGTGAAGGCTTATTAAGGCCCCTATTGTCACGTCCCCATCCCTCAGACTGGCGAAGAGGACACGACGAACATTAGACACGACCGAGCAAACAGCCCCATTAACATAAACAGGGATAAATCAACACTGGAATTAAAACTTACAGGATGCATATTAAGATGCCTAAGCATACACAAATTCCTAAATCCTCAATCATATAGTGGAAGAAACACATATGCATTTCCAGCATAAACATGTTCATCATAATTAATCAATTGACATCAATAACTAATTGCAGAGATGAAATATAGACAGCAGGCTTATCTTTTGGTGAAGAATCCTGCAACCAGCTACGTCGCTGCAACGTTCCACCCAACCATAGGCCAGCTTGCTCATTGATCTCTCAGCAATGCTGCCACCCCCGAGCTGGGCATGATTCCTTCAGAATAAGGGTAATTTGTATGCTTGCACATGGCCAAGGGGACACAAAACAGCCAAACCAACACTGCTGGGTTTATCAAGCCATCAACAGATCGGCCCAGCCAGCACAGTCCAAGGTTCAACCACTGCATACCAGCAGCCAAACAATCCCTTCACTGCTCTGAGAAGTAGTAAAACAACTGGGGACAGCCCCAAACCATGGATGAACACAGCTCAAGTCCAACGGACAGCACGGAGTTGTTCTTGGCCCTAACGTGGCCAAAACAACTCAGCAACAACACCCCAAACTAGGGAAACAACCGCAGCCCCATCAACCAGTGAATAATGGCAAAAATTCAAAGCCCATAGTGAACAGGAAACAACATTCCTAGCATAACCATGGGAGACTCAGCCAACGACTGTGGCAATCAACAGCCACAACCCACAATGCCAGCAATGGAAGCTATACACAGTCCTAGACAGCAGGGAAACTCAGACGCGAATCACTGTAGAAAACAACTCAATTCAAATGCATAGCGGCCCAAACGTAATTGGACACCCCAGCCATCCGAAGACGTGGGGAAGACAACAACCCCAAAACAAAGACAGTGAGCACGGCTCTCACATGGGAAATCGACCTCAACGGCCTGTGCGTGAGGGAAAATCTTGCACCCAACAGCAAAATACACGGGAAAAACATACCTGATTTCTGCGTGAGGATTCCAGCCTGTGCATGAGGGGAAATAGCCTCACCTCTACGCGCGAATCAATAGGCCATCGGGAGAATGAACAGACCTCTGCGTGAGGAGATGAACAGACCTCTGCTCCTCGTGAGGAGGACGAACAGACAGACGAGAATGGAGTCATGGGGGAAGATGGAGGAATTGCTTGCCTCCTTTCCCACGTTTCCTCTAGCAATAAATGCCCTCAACCACTCAGCCCTCATTCCTCAACCACCAGCTGAAGCATTAAAGAGGTTGACAAGGTTGGATGAGACAAAAGGTGACAACAACAAAGGTGGTGAAACATGGGTTTTTCCCATAACCAAGGTTTGACATTCCCCACCCCTTATCCTTTGGAACCATGCCCTTTTCATTTTAACGTTGCATTGCGGTAGCTGGTCGTGGGTTTATTTTATTTGATGTGCGTATTTACATGATGCCGAATTATAATGTGCTAAATGGCACAATAAACCATCAGCAACTATCCCCATTGCCGAAATACACACACAACCAAATCGATGGTGGGGATTTTGCCTTGAGCTCCTCACCACGATCAATTACAATATATACATCATGCAAACGGGGTCAAAACCGGGGACATTACACCTATTCCAGATCAGTTATTAGCTGACTGGTTTACCAAATCATTGTTTCCTCTTATTGCTTGAGATGTGGCTATGGGTGGTGCATGTTGAAGGATTCATCCCTTATGGGGATTTTTCCATCCACTCCTCCTAGCACGGATGCCGCGGCAGTCCATATGTTCACCTCACTTGATTATGAAACTAAGAGTAAAAAAGTTGTTGAGTCCATCTTGTTGAGTCCACATGAAGCTATGTATGACACCATTCAAACCTTTATCGATGATCACATAGATGACCTTCATCTAGTGGCTTCATATCCTTACCATTTAATATACTGGTTAGAGCCTTCTCTTCCTGTTCTAGATTATCTCTCTGAGACTTTTCCTTCCAATGAGTCCATTATGGAGATCATGAATACGTATGGGTCCATTTGGGAGGATCACCATCATAGATCCATGTTCCTCCCCAACACCAGTTCTGTTAGCCATGATTTTGCATCCTTGTTTCCTACTGATATTGTCAACATACCCCAAAGTCCTATATTGTTGCAAGATACAGATTCTGAAGGAAACCTTTGCAACATTACTCAGACGAATCTGATTGACATATCAACCAAGCCTAATACTGTCGAGCATGTTCCTGTTGGGAAGAACTGCTCGACAAATGAATCTGAAGCATACAAGGCACTTTTTAAAGAATTCCGTGATATTTTTTCCTAGTCCTATGAAGAGATGATGGGTATAGATCCATCCATTGTGGTCCATGAGATTAAAACCTATCCCACCACTAAACCTGTCAGAAAAAAACTAAGGCAAGTCCATCCTCGAAAGGCCACAGCTATGAAAGCTGAAATTGAGAAACTTCTTAGAGTTGGGTTTATTTATCTTGTACCCCTAATGGAATGGGTATTGAATGTTGTCCCTGTCAATAAAAATTAGGGCACCATTAGAGTCTGTATCAACTTTATGGATTTGAATAAAGCTTGTCCCAAGGACAACTTTCCTACCCCGCACATCGATTAGATTATCGAAAACTATGCTGGAAGTGTCATCTTTTCATTTATGGATGGCTTCTCTAGCTATAATCATATTGAGATATTACCCTTTGATCAGCATAAAATGACATTCATTTTCCCATGGGAAGCCTTTGCATATAAGAAGTTACCTTTTGGCTTGAAAAATGCTGGATCCACGTTCCAGCACATGATGTCCTCTGCGTTTCATGATATTAAACATATTGTTGAAGTGTACCTTGATGACCTCCCTGCTCATTCACAGTGATGGGTGGAATACCCTGGTCATCTTAGAGAGATATTCCTAAGATGTCGTCACTATAATATATGACTCAATCTGCATAAATGTGTTTTTTGCATTGAGACAAGACATCTGCTAGGTTTTGTGGTATCCAAAGATGGCATCTGGATTGATCCTTTGAAAATTGCTGCCATTTTAGATCTACCAACCCCAACTAATCTCCTTGAACTCCAAAGTTTGCAAGGGAAGGAAAAATTTCTTCGTTGTTTCGTGTGCAATTTCACAGAGAAAAAGCACGGTTACATGCGTCTTCTCAAGAATAACACTCCATTCTTCTAGGATGACCAAGCCCAATGCACCTTTGATAATATTAAGCACGGTATGATGCATTCACCCATGATACAGCCCCCAGATTATTCAAAGGAATTTCTCTTATATATTGCTTCCTCTGCTACTACCATCGCTATGGTTTTAGTGCAAGAAAATCTCCACGTTCAGGAGCACTTGATCTATTATGCCAGTAAGAATCTCGTGGATTCCAAAACTCACTATTCACATGTGGAAAAGTTAGCATTGGACACGGTCATTGCTGTACAAAAGTTTCATCAGTACATTCTGCTCTACACTACCACCATATTGGCAAACTAGAACCCAATGTATTACATCCTGACTCATTAGGTGCTTGGGGGCAAGTACTCCCATTGGATAGTCATACTTCAGGAGTTTGATCTGGAATTTGCCAAAGCCACATCAAATAAATCCTTGGTCTTTGTTGAGCTTATGTGTGATCTTCCCTATGCTTCGATAGAATCTGAGCCTAGTGATTCATTTCCAGATGAATTCTTATTCTTGATTAGCACTACCGATCCTTAGTATGGAGATCTGCTTATTTATCTCCAAACACAACGTTTTCAACCGCATTTATCTTGCGATGATCGCTGCTGTATTCGTCACCATGTGAAATACTATCTCAACCTGAATGATACCTTGTATAGACGTGGGATTGACTCTATTCTTCAGTGATGCCTCACCCATGAGGAGGCTAAACATGTGTTGAATGATTGCCACTCTAGAGCATGTGGCGGTCATTTATCTGGGATAGCTACAAACCAAAAAATCCTTCGCGCTGGCTATTTCTGGCCTTCTGTCTTCAAAGACTGTCATAAGGCTATTAAGAAATGCCCACCTTGTCAACACTTTTATCCTAAAAAGAGCACCCATCCTGCTCTGCTACACCCCGTCATTGCCATTGGCCCATTCACCAAATGGGGGATTGACTTCATGCATTGTAAGCTTACCTCTGTTGGGGGGCATGGTTACATCATCGTAGCTGTTGATTATTTCACAAAATGGGCTGAGGCAATTCCTACATATGCAGAAGATGGTAAGATTTGGAGTTCCACAGTCCATCGTTACTGATCATGGATCCCATTTCCATAATCAAATGATGGAGGAACTAAGTGTCAAGCTAGGTTTTCGCCATGAAAACCCTACGCCATATTATCCACAAGTTAATGGTTAGGTAGAGGCCATTAACAAAGTTTTCAAAACAATGCTTCATTGGATGGTTGGAGGTCATAAATCCAACTTGTTAACCCAAAAATCCCCCACTCAGCTCTCAATGGCCTACACCACCCAAGGACACCATCTCACGACCCTCATATCACTCCATTAGACCCCCGCACCCTCAAAATAGCCCAAGGATGAAGAAAGGGGCTTAAAAACCCCAAAAAGGAGCCCAAAATACTCTCTTAGGAGCTAAATCCCCCCAAAAGGGGCTAAAACCATGAAAGGAGCTAAAGTTAGGGTGGAAGGGGCTAAAAGCCCAAAAAATGGGCTAAAGCCCTGACCAAGGGCTTAAAACCCTAAAACCCCTTGAAAAGGTATAAAAGGAGGGTGGGGGGTCACTCTCAAAGAACTTCTCCCTTGAATACTGTTATGCCACCCGTGGATGCCTTGATACCTTTGCCTCTCAATCCACCCACACTCCCTCTCCTCCATTTTCGTTGAGCCATTGCTCCCCCATCCAATAAAGGTGGTTCCACAAGCTAGGGCATGGTGGCCCATTTCCACCAGAGAAGGTATAGCTTGTCTTTCATGTTTTGTTTCTTTGCTTCTTAGTTTTCTTTGCTTTCTAACCAATATTTCATTTGCAATTTTATGTTTAACATGGTTTTGCAGGGTTTATTGTAGCTTAGGATTTGTTTGCAGGTTACTGGAGGTGAAACCCTAACCCTTGTTTGCAGAGGGGTTCACCATTGCTTCTCTCTTCTTTATAATCTTAGTTTAGTTGTTGTCCATTTACATTACGTTTCCATTTTCAGCATTTATCCATGTAGGAACCTACCCTTCTGTCCTATAGATAGAAGGGATCCATTCCTGCCCCTGTAGCAAGGAGTAATCCCTGCTATAGAACTGGCGACCAAACCAGGTCGATCCCACAGGATCCTTGGTCCAAATTTTTAATTTGCAAGTTTTTTAATTTTTTTCCCTAGTTTTCAAAAATTTCCTGTTAAATTCACTTTAAATCCAGTTTATTTTCTGTTATCAGTACTGTCGAAGCCTCTACTAGGAAAAACTGAGTCAATTTGTCCACAGTACAAGTTAATGTCGGCCAGATCTGAGTCTGGACCACAAAAAACCCCAAATCCGGGGCAGGGTGCTCTTATCGGGCCTGAAAGTGAGGCGAGGGTGCAATTAATTACCAAACAGGTGTGCCCATGGTGCACTTAATCCCCCAATAAGTGCTACTTCAACCTAGAAACACAATCCATGACTGTTTCTGCATTCTGTGCGACCCCCTCACCTGTTTCTGAAAAAATATTGTGCGCCCCTCTCCTTTTTTTGATAAAAAATGTGCGGCCTGTTAAATAGAACTTCAATTTTAGTTGAATAGAGGTTAAATTTTAGTTTCATAGAGATTGTCAGTCTGGCTAAGCCACCTCTATCTAGCACTGCAAGTCAATTTCAGTTTATGTTTTTGTTTCCTGCAATTTCTTTTACAAACAATGTGTAGATTCCAAGTAAATGTTAATGGCTTAATCAAATGAATGTAGATTAACTAAAATCAACTTAAAACTAACTGTCTTGCTCACCCTTCCTCCTCTACCTAGTCATCACCCTCCAAGGTATTCTGGGATACGACGAAGGGCAAGCTCTTATAGATCTAGGCACTCCAATAATATTGTTCCAAACCATTAAAATCGGATGACCTAGAAGGTAGAGGGGGTAGAGAAGGAGGGATTCTCATGGCGCTAAGCGTCCTCCCTGTTGACCAACCTTGCATCCGGGAGGTGACCTAAGGAGCTACGGATGGGCTTAGTCCCATTGTGTTGAAAGCCTAGCACCTTCTCTTGGTTGAAGAGGAATATCAGTGTGAGGTAGTCATCTAGTTAGGCCATCAAACATTCAGGGTTAATAACTATATTTGTTCACAATTTTTTATTATTCAATGCTTGCATACACAAAAAAATGACATGAACTCTACCATGATGAATTCATAAACCATTTGCAGCAACCAAATACCAGAAAAACAAACAAACAAATACACTATACCAACTAATCAACCCAACTCAGTTCATGACACTGAGTGAGCCTTAAAATTTACCAATTTACACTAAGTACAAACAGCTCTATAGTCTTTGAGGACATAAGTCCCTGACTACTTCAACTAAGGGAAGTACTTGGGATTTTCCCAGAAATGTGTTGTGAGGAGTACCACATGAACCCCAAAGTAGCTGGCCACTCAAATGAATTGCCAAGCGAAATGGGCAATGACCCCTTCCAATTGAGTAGAAACACCTATGAGGAAAAAACCAAGCGTTGTCTTCTGTCAGTATTAGTGGCTGAGTGACCACCTGCAGCCAATAGGAATCCACTTAAACCGGGGTCCGAACATCACTATCACCAGTTTTAGACATAGAATGTAACACAATTGATCCTCCACGCTCTTCCTCACACCTAAGAGGCAAACCACCACCATTTGGAACACTCAATCGACACCATCGAAGCCGCTCTCAGTGATCTCCCACACCATCAGAAGGCCACACAGCCTTTGATTCTGATTCAAACCTATACGACTTTGAACCAGGCCTCCATACTGCACCATCAAGCCCCATGGCTAGTGCAAATCCAGATCCATTTTTCAGAATAACCATAGCAAGTGGACCCATGTCCACATCACAACCTATCACCCACAACTTGGCAAGTGGCCCAAGCATAGTCATGCAAACTATCATCAGTCAACTGCCACCACCTATAGTGACCATCCAAGCTGGCCCACTAGTAGCACACGGGGGTAGTGGCCCTTCCACAAACACTGCCCCTCCTACCACATAGGGGGGCAGTGGACTGTCCACTTACATTTCCCCTACTGTCATACATGGGGGAAATGTCCCCACCACTCATACTGTCACACCCACAACACTTGGGGACATTGGCCCATCCGCAATGGTTCCATCGCAAGAATCCCCAGCTGTGCAGATGAATTATGCACCTGCAAATCCCACCACCATCGCAGCCCCATCTCACATCAACCTGGGGTCAAATCTTCCATTCATGGCTCATCTTAACTTTCTTGACTTGGCTAGATTAACAAATGACCCCATTCGCCATCAAGCCTTTTGGCCTCCAATGCCAACTAAGATGCCATCAGACATCCCCAAGTTTGAAGGAAAAGCAGGGGAATGTCCCCAAAACCACATAAAGACATTCCATCTGCTCATCCAATAGCATCGTAGACGATTCCATCAAGCTGAGGCTATTCCAATGCACCCTTACATGTGCTGCAGCCAAATGGTACATTGAGCTGCCACAAGCCAAGTACCCAGGCTTCAACTCCGTAGCCTTCATGTTCCTATAGTATTTCCAACTCCCCATCAGATATGATGAAGGGGTGGAGATCCTATTATCCTGCCATCAAAACACTGCCACTCATATAAATAACCATATCCATGAGTGGCGGCGATGCCATAGCCTATGCAAAATCCAACTTGACGATAGGATCTTCTTGGATTGGTTCCTTAAGACCTTGCTCCTACCAATAGCAAAGGACGTTGCATCCGAATGTCCCCAATATGAAGAAGAGGCCATACTGAAGGCCCAATAGTTTGACCTTATCTATACTCAGTCTGGATACCTATACACTATCATTCCAGACACCCCTCGTCTGAGTAACTCACACCGTGATGCACCGGGGGCATCCCACGCTACAGATGGCATCATAGGATCAGTTTCCCAATAGCCACAACATCGACTGACCCCACTTGCAGTTCCATCACAACCAAGCAACATTGCGAATGTTGCTTACCAAAACTGAGCTTCGGACTACGCAAGAATGATGTCCCAGTCCGGAGCAACAACTTCCTATGCACAACCTGCACCACCGCAGCATACTCAGGGCATGGCTTGGCCAACACAGCAGCATATGGGCCAAATACCCACATTTGTGGCACCACCACCCCCACAAATTTATTACACACCACCAGTGCAACCAATTCGAGCCCCTGCCCCCGCTCCACCCACCCCGTTGGGACAAGTGTTCGCACAACAAAACCGTCCCAACCAGCCTACCCCCAATAATCAACAAGGGAAAGCTTGAAATAACTGGACCCACAACCAAGGAAATAACCAACCGTAGGGAGGCGGTCAACAACCAAACCCTCCCAACAATGCCGTGGAAAATCGACCAGCCCAAAACCACCCATGAAAGAATGCACCAAGACGTAACATCCCATTGTGCACAAACCAACCGTGCAAAATTTGTGATGTTTATGGGCACTACACATTCGAGTGTCCCCTCATGGCTCATGTGAAGCAGGCCATGCAAAACGAGGCCCAACAAGCCACCAATGCTTCCAATCAATCCCAACCCAACCCGGCACCACAAGGACCTCCCCCCATGGTGCTTCAAAAACCACTACTAGTCTAAGGATTGGTGGCAATCACTCCGCCTCCCCAACCCAATCCCAAAGCTCCGGGGGCACCTCCCATGGCCGAAACAGCTGTTCACCACCTACTAGCCATGACGACTGAAGAGGTTAACTTACAAAGTAGACAAAATCAATATGGTACCACCACTAACCTATTGAATCATCAGCAACATCCATGTCTAAGACAGTCAACCTGCCTCTTCAGTTACCCCCATTCCCACACCCCATTGTCCGTAGAACTGCCAATAACACCACGGCTAGAGCTGCAGTCAGCTATAGCATTATGGATTATTTGTCCCAAATGCCAACTTCCATGTCTACTCTTGAGGTACTTAAAACATGCCCAATGCAGTGGAAATCCTTACTAGTTACCCTAGGGGCAGTAGACCCCGCTAACTCCAAGTTGATCACAGTCGACACGAAGAATGGGGAACCACGCATGCCATCGACCATCACCTTCCAAATCCCAGTGTCCATCCAGAATTTAGTTGTGAATCGGTGCATAGTGGATGAGGGGGCATCCATGTGCGTTATGTATACCTTGGTTTGGCAGAAACTTGGATCACCAACTCTACAACCGTCCTCCATAAATCTCCGGGCTTATGATGGACATCCCACTAAATCCCAAGGAATCCTCCCCCATGTCCCCATTCCATTAGCTAGGAAGATAGTGCTAATCGACATAGAGGTCGTCAATGCTCAACTGGACTACAACCCTCTCCTCGAGAGAAGTTACATGTACACCATGAGAGCTGTAGCATCAACTTTCTTCTATCTCATGATGTTCCCCCATGAAGGGAAGATTGTGATGGTTGATCAGCTCACTTATCATGATCCACAAGGGCTAATGACTCCTGCCAATGTTATCCCTACCATCACCACCATTGAGTTGCAAGGGGTGACCACACATGCTAATGTCGTCCCTACAATCAACACTATGGTTGACAACACACCAACACCTCCATTGTTGAATGTGGGCCCTAGGTTGTTTTCCAATACCACCATGATGGATCTTTTCCCATTAGTGTCACCACCACCAACAAAAAATGAAATTGCGGACTTGTGCATGGTCTCATCAAGCACCGCTGCACCCAAACAACAACTGCATCCGTAGCCCCAAATACAACCATAACATCATCTGCAGCCACAACACCAACAACAACTGCAACATCACTCACAGTAGCAGCATTATGCACAGCCGCAACCACAACTGCATCCCCACATGCAACCAGTCGGGAGTTATTTGGGCTCATCCCCAGTCCATACAATTCCCTTCCACTTCCCTCCGCCTGGTGTCATGAGAAAGCTGGTCATGGCCACCTTAAGCCTACCCAAATTTATGTTGGGAATCTCGGTGTGGTACCTTGATCCACCAGCTCAACCAGCAATGCCCCAAGTTGTTTTAACCCTAGTGCAACCCATTGCGCTGGAGTCTCACCCTCCACCTGGCCCGCAAAAGCCAACCGCCGCACCCGCACCCGCACCACCCCACCCAAAAAGGGCTAGGGGAAAGAATGTGAAATCTATTATAGAGCCATGACAAGTCCCACCTTGTGCTATCTATGAGCAATAGGGCCATCCAACTCAAAATTTCCCTGAAATCCCAGTGATCCATGTGCATCTAGATGCCATGGATACAAACGAAAACATCCCCGTGGTTGAAATCCCAACCACGTCGATAGTCAGGAACAAGGCATTGAGAAAAAACCATGCTTGCACCCTTTGCAACTTGTATGGCCATTACTCTCACCATTGCCAAGACCTGCCCGAATTTTGAATGGCTTTTGCTGACCTCTGTCAACATTCCCTTGAGTCTTAAATCACCTTGATTAAAGAAGTGCACCTCCCACCACCTTCTTAAGACACCATGTCCATCTACATGATGTCCAGTTCAACTAACCCGCTTATCTCCACCATCACTGATGGTCCATCAGAGTTGTCTCTTCCATTGTTTCCCTAGCCACAGCTGCAACCTCAGTCGCAACCTTAACCTCAGTTACCAGGGAAACATTGGGGTTCATTCCCACTCAACACGATCCTTTTCCTTTTCCTTTTCCTACCATCCGAGATCATGAGTAAGTCTGTCTTGGAAACCCATGATCTACATGATTTCACACTGCGATATCCTATGTGGTATCTTGAACCATCTACCAGCCCTCTAAGGCCTCAGGATGTGTTGACTCATGTCCATCCAATTGAGATGATGTTGCACCTACCTCTAGTTCCATCAAAGACTCCTCTTGTCTCCATGCCTGCCCCTCTTCCTTCAACAGAGACTGGGGGAAAGGCCACAAAAACAACAACCAACACCATTTACATGATCTTTAGCACTAGTCGCCCTTCCGTCTCATCGGCCATGGAAGATCCACCTGATCTACCCCAGCACCACTTACACGATGATGGAGAGATCTGTAAGACCACCTCCGGTCTTACCCCATTCCCTTTAAACCATAGTGTGGAATTGGTTCTTTCCATAAAAGAACAAATTTCATCATCTCGCCTTTCCAATGACCTTCATCTGGGCAAGAGGGCATACCTCTTTGCTGACTCAGATGGTTGAATCTTGAAGAAGCCGTGCAACGGGCTCCACCTCAAGAGAGTCTATGCCTGATATAACCACTATGAGTCCCTTATAGTGTAGTTTTTTTTTCTTTTTTGTTTTTCAACTTTTTTTAGCACAAGTTAGGGGTAGCACCATCATCTGCTAATCCAAAGTCAGCCAGAACCGGTTCGAGACACCTCTCACACCTCTGATCTCAAATTTCCATCTCTTGATGAGACCATCGTCTCATGTTTAACAAATCAATTTCGAGACCATTTCCCACAAGTCACCTCGATTTACGATCCATAGCATGGCGATACAAGTATCTATGGACCTATACTTGTATCATGCTCTCCTACTGCTACTCATGCAGGTTTTTGAGCCACCTCCCATTACGGAATGTAATTTTACTTTTATTTTTGTATTTATAATTGTCTTTTCCACCGCACCTTGCGCGGACATTTGGACCATCCTCCACAAAACCCTTTATTTTTCTTGCATGTATTTGGCATATAAGTGCCCCCAGACTTGTACTTACATCACATGTTGTCAATTCCATCCACCTCAACACACACACACACTCTCCTGACCTCTGTCCGAGAGCCACCTTAGTTTTCGTGCCTCTGTCACACCGACTCGCACACCTCTGCTGCAATCTATCCCATGCATGTATTGGTATGTTTGAGAGCCTTTTGCTCCATCCATACTAAGCGGATGACATTTGGACCTCTATCCACCGTCCTGACATGTGGCACTGCTTCTGCCACCGTAATCAGTTGACCATATTGGAGTTTCGTTTAAGCTCTTTTCTGACTCCTTAAAACAATGAAAATTTTGCTGAGTGTAGCTGCTTCCGTTCCCACTTGCTAAAGTATAGGAAAGGGTGCCTACATCGCCTCATTTACCTCCTTTTAAAGGCCATGTAGACCAGTAAAATGAAAAGGACACCCTTGGCACACTAAATCCAAGACCGTTCCCCTCTGCATACTTTTATTCTTTCTCGAGCAGAGGGGCCACACTTTATGAAAAAGCTTACCATGGGTTGTCGTTAAGCTATTTTCCAGCCTTCTCATCAAGAAAATATTCCCGAGCAAACTTGGTTTCATTCATGCTCATAAAAGTATCTGAATGACCATCCAGTCAGTATAGTTTTAACCTTTTCCGGCCTGATTGGACTACCAATGGTAAAGAAGTCTCTCATCCCCTACAGGATGGGTAGGCTCTCCTATGTATACTTCTATCATTTTTGGGCACAGGAGACTACCAACCAAAAATATACCCCACTAGAGTCTTCTTCATGCTTTCAGACTCTCTAAAATTGAAATCACCATTGAGCATTTACCTTCTCAGGCTCACCAAAAATCCATGAGATCGTACCATAACAGTGTCCCTAGACACCACCCCAAAGAAAATAGTTTGGCAGCATTCCCACATTGGGTTTCCTTTGTTCAGAGTACTCTGTAATGTGTCCTCCTTGGATCCCATCAATATCAAAAGTGTCCACCTCCTCCAAGTATTTCCCATTTGCAGTGACATCCCCGGTATTATAGCTATGATCCCATTCCAATGAGTTAAGATTCATTTGTTTCCTAGTCCACTCTATCGTCATACTCTGAAAAAAGGAAGTTTGAGTCTCCCACTCTCCCCCTACCCCTGTTCAGTTTTCCCCTTCCATCCCCTTCCCCCCCAATTCAGTGAGTCAATCCGTAGATTGCTTCACACCTTTCACTTATCCCTTGCACTCCTTGTCAAGGAAACATCATTGCCCTGGCTAGGGGTAGGTCTCCCTCTGTCGACGCCAACACACATATTCCAGAGGATAGACCCAGAGGTCCCTATACCTTGGTTTCATTAACATCATTGATGAATTCCTTGGACCACTTGAGAGGAGTCCTTAGTGCCTCTCGGGATGGTTGTTTCTCACGTTCTCGACTTCAACTCCATCATCGCACTGTTGAGATTCGTACAGTGTTGGTTTGCATAGTACTTGGTCGAATACCCCGGATTTCATTAGACTCTAGCACATTGATGAGTCTACTAGAGGGACCTAAACAAGTTATGTCCCTTGTGATTTACGGGTTGCATTGGAGATAGTGTTCAGAAGCCTTAGCAGTGCTTCTTATTAATCTTGCACATTGATCTAGGAACAAATAATCAATCTCATCAAAGAATAATCAACAAATACTCATGAAATGGTGTTAATCGGAACCAAAATGGTTTCCTCTCTATATATTCAATAAACAATGAATAGTTACAATAACAATGTCAAGCAATAGCTTGAATCCATGAAGAATTCAAATAACTAAGGAGAAAATTCGAATTCAGTGAGTGAGTCTAGCTTAACTGACTCTTAGCCATTCAATCACACTCATTTAACCACTTGACCAAAACCCTAATTGAAGTCGAAGTGCAATAAATGACTGAATCTCAACTGAAGGAGTCAAACACATGTCATAGAAATCCAACCATTAAGTGCTAGTGCTCCATGACTTCAGTGAACCCCGATGACGTTAACTGGAGCTCAACTAACCATCAGAAGTTGGTGGAGGCACCCTGTTGACTCCAGATCATTAAATAATAGTAAATAATCATTAAATAATATATTTAATGAGAGGAGGCACCTTAACTGACTGGTTAAACTGACTGTAACCACCAGTTAACAATTAGGTGCATTAATATCACTCAGATCACCCTCAGAGTGCTCTATTTAGCCTCCTTGACTGTAGGTAGGCATGGGTGTGACTGGATGATGGCAATTAATGCTCCACTGATGTCAATTAATGTCAATTATACTTAGGATAGTGGTTTAACTAGCCCAATTTTACCAAAAAGAGTATGTATGATGGTAAATGTCTCCAACACCCCCCTTAAGCTATACTCAAGAAGATTTAAAACATAGATTCATAAAAATGCTAGGGCCCTAGAAACAAAGGCCATAGGTCACCCTGTACAATAAAGTAACTGCTTAATATAACCAAGGAAATGGGGAAAACCTCATCGGAAAAATATCCCCCCTCAAACTAAGCAGTAAATCAAGAATTGGTTCTTCTATGTAGCAGTATCCTGAGACTGTGCATGTGAACCTCTGAATCCAAACTAAATAAATATTTCTAGAGGAATCTTCCACTTTGGAAGAAGAACAATGCACTCAACTGAATTAGAAATATAAACAGCTACACAGTGAAAACTGGACCCATGTAGAGTAGTTGAAATCATCTGAAGAGAGAGCAAAGGTTCTTGAGGATTCGAACCATGTGTGGAACACTCAAGAAAATGATATGTTGCAGCCTTTATCATCAAACCATGAGTGGTAAAATCAGCCCCAATTTTTAGGAGCAAGTGTCCAAGCGGATGCAGAATGTCTTCCTCTTTACTAGTTCTGTGAGAAGATGAGCATGTGACAAAAGGTAGAGAAGCCCTGGGACTCTGGAGAGTGAATTATTGAGTTCCATAATATGATATAGCTTATGTAATATCTAATGAATCACATAATAAAATATCAGCAACATCATAAGAGGAAACTAACACCAAATCCCCAGCAGCAAAATTGAAGAAGAACTGCGGTACTTGATTTTTCACACCGGAATTGGTGAGAGCAGCTACAAGCATGACTAAAATCTCTTGGATTTTAAAATATGAACAAAATAATATCATATCAGAATGTAAATCATATCTAAATAAGTTCACAACATATCCAAAACTATGAAATGAAATCAAATCCCCAGCAGCAGTTTCGAAGGAGACTTGCGATACTTGTTTCTTCACACCGTTGATGAGAACAGCTACAAGCAGTACTGAAGGTTTATGAACCTGAAATTTTGAACCAAGAAATATCATATTATATCCAAATAATATCATATCATATCCAATAAGGTTCATATCAGATCCAAAATTATGGTCAACCGAGACGGTGGATGCACAGTTTTCTTCTTCTTCAAAATTCTGAATTTTGGTGCATGCAATCCTACAGGAATTTGCTGGAAGATCTAGATCATGGGGAGTGAATGGATCACTCTGTTAATATGATATTTATTCCAAAATATCCAAGTTATCACATATTTTCATACCAGCAGCAACCTTAGAAGAATAAAAATCAAATTTCTCCTCACTTTTGGAAGCAATTACTGGTAAATTTTGCATAGAATTCAAAGGAAAATCACCGGTGCATGGTTGCATGGAAGTGCAGCATTATTTTTCTTAAATATAAGATATTCAAATGTCTTTTTCTATTTCATCAATATGAGAATATGAGATATCAGAGATCTCATGAACTTCTGGAGCATTAGGAGAAGGAGTCACTACATGGAGACTTTCTTCGATTCGAATTGAATGTGTAGAAGATTATCCTTCATCTTCATCTTGAACAACTTCATCAGAGAGAGCAGAGGCTGAGAATTTTGAGTAAAGAACTCTTGTGGTGCTGGCTGTGATCTCTAAAGTACTATTATGATCCTCATTGTGCTTGCCAAAGGTTCTATCCAATACTGTCCAGAAATCCTTTGGCTATTCAGCAGAACCAACAAGGTAGTACAAGCTAGGAGAAAGGGCCAGACATATTGCTCCAAAATATCTATCACCGTCATTTAACCAGTCATTATAATTCTCATAAGACTCTATTCCAAGTCCAATAGTCACCTCATAGAGACCTCATCTCTTCAGAGATGCAATCATCTTCAACTTCCATTTCGAATAGCTTGTGAACGGGGTGAGAAGAGGGATTGATGAGTCCATTCGAAGTTGTACCTGTTAAAACTTGCAAATCAAAACAAAAGGGGCAACATAAGGTCAGACAACCTGCACATTTTATGCTTTCATCACACCCAGTATAGTCAGTCAAGCAATCTTGACGAACAAGTTCTTTACTTGGGGTATTAAGTGGTAAGCCTTGGCTTCTGGTGCAGTGCTGGATTTTTGAGCTATTGCTCACTTTTCATGGAGAAATCTATCAAAAATCTTGTTTTTGAGAGATAGATATTCATTGCACCGTATGCTCTGATACCATATTAATCTTACACATTGATCTAGGAACAAATAATCAATCTCATCAAAGAATAATCAACAAATACTCATGAAATGGTGTTAATCGGAACCAGAATGGTTTCCTCTCTGTATATTCAATAAACAATGAATAGTTACAATAAGAATGCCAAGCAATAGCTTGAATCCATGAAGAATTAAAATAAATAAGGAGACAATTTGAATTCAGTGAGTGATTCTAGCTTAACTGACTCTTAGCCATTCAATCACACTCAGTTAACCACTTGACCCAAAACCTAATTGACTCACCAAAACCTAACTGAAGTCGAAGTGCAATAAATGACTGAATCTCAACTGAAGGAGATCAAACACATGTCATAGCAAGCCAACCATCAAGTGCTAGTGCTCCATGACTTCAATGAACCCCGATGAGGTTAACTGGAGCTCAACTGACCATCAGAAGTTGGTGGAGGTGCCCTGTTGACTCCAGATCATTAAATAATAATAAATAATCATTAAATAATATATTTAATGAGAGGAGGCACCTTAACTGACTGGTTGAACTGATTGTAACCACCAGTTAGCAATTAGGTGCATTAATATCACTCAGATCACCCCTGGAGTGCTCTAATTAGCCTCCTTGACTGTAGAAGAAGGCTAAGTTAGCCTCCTTGATTGTAGGTAGGTGTGGGTGTGACTGGATGATGGCAATTAATGCTCCACTGATGTCAATTAATGTCAATTATACTTAGGATAGTGGTTTAACTAGGACAATTTGACCAAAAAGAGTGTGTATGATGGTAAATGTCTCCAACACTTCTATATACCTTTATGATTGATGCAACATACTTGTACCATAGAGACTCTGAATCTCAATCAGCGAGTCCAAACAGCTATGTACCATTCCATATCTAGCAGACCATCAGTCATGAAGATATAGCATTCCATGAGAATGCCATGGGTCCAATGTACCATATCATCATTGTATTCATCCTCACACGGAGGTAACCATTATTGTAACATCAGTTGTATATGATCGGCTCTTGTATTATAGAGCATAGATAAAATTATTCTCTTGACATTGTCACAAGCATGGGGATGCCCGCCTCGTCCATATACATATCACACATTATTTGTATCTCACCCATTGATGGGAACCATATTAAGACAAAAACCAAAAGCCACCATGCCCCAGCCCCAAAAGCACCACCTCTACACAGCAAATGCTATGATGTCCATCGGCCATACTTTGAGCTCCTGCCCTCACACATCAGGGGCAACCGGTTAACCTGAAAATCCCCCACTCAGCTCTCAATGGCCTACACCACCCAAGGACACCATCTCATGACCCTCATATCACTCCATTAGACCCCCACACCCTCAAAATAGCCCAAGAATGAAGAAAGGGGCTTAAAAACCCCAAAAAGGAGCAAAAAATACTCTCCTAGGAGCTAAATCCCCCGAAAGGGGATAAAACCCTAAAAGGAGATAAATTTAGGGTGGAAGGGGATAAAATCCCCAAAAAGGGGCTAAAGCCTTGACCAAGGGCTTAAAACCCTAAAACCCCTTGAAAAAGCTATAAAAAGAGAGTGGGGGGTCACTCTCAAAACACTTCTCCCTTGCATACTATTATTCTGCCCATGGATGCCTTGAGACCTTTGCCTCTCAAGCCACCCACACTCCCTCTCCTCCATTTCCATTGAGTCGTTGCTCCCCCATCCAAGAGAGGTGCTTCCACAAGCTAGGGCATGGTGGCCCATTTCTACCAGAGAAGGTATAGCTAGTCTTTCATGTCTTGTTTCTTTGCTTCCTAGTTTTCTTTGCTTTCTAACCAATATTTCATTTGCAGGTTTATGTTTAACATTGTTTTGCAGGGTTTATTGTAGCTTAGGATTTGTTTGCAGGTTATTGGAGGTGGAACCCTAACACTTGTTTGCAGAGGGGTTCACCATTGCTTCTCTCTTCTTTCTGTTCTTAGTTTAGTTGTTTTCCATTTACATTGCATTTCCATTTTCAACATTTATCCATGCAGGAACCTACCCTTCTGTCCTATAGACAGAAGGGAGCCATTCTTGCCCCTGTAGAAAGGAGAAATCCCTACTACACAACTGGCACCATGTTCTTTTCTTCTCTCTTTGGGCTTATCACACTTATGTGAAAACAACCACTGGTTTCACACCATTCCAGCTTGTCTTTGGACTCAAAGTTGTCTTACCGATTCAATGTCAGATTCCATCTTTACAACGTTTCGTCGAACTTCTCCGAGACACGTCCACAGAGGAAGAAAGATATTTGTACTTGAGTAACCTTGACGAGACTCGGAGAGATGATTCCTTAGCTAATGAGGCACATAAGAAATATGTCAAGGCGTAGTATGATAAATCTATCCAACCTCGTGTCTTTAACGAGGGTGACCTAGTCTTGACTTATGATCAGAGATACGACAAACTAGGGAAGGGTAAGTTCGAGTCCATGTGGTACGGACCTTTTGTTATTTCTAAGGTGTTAGAGAAAGGAGCTCACGAGCTCATTGATTATGATGGAATCCCTTTGGGGAAACCTCGCAATGGGTTTTACCTAAAAAGGTACTATGCCTAGGTCTTTCTTGGATAGTATCTTGTATATATGTATATTGATCGACTTTCAGTGTGCTTTTAGTATTTTCAAGATGGTTTTGAGTTTAGTGTCCGCATGTATTTATACCATTTTTGGTCATGCAGATGGATTTTTACGGCTTCACTGATGGTTCTTTCCTCCACACCTTGAATCTCACCTCAGCTACTTGGGTCCTCTATTCCTCAGCTGAATATTTGGTCAGTTGAGGAGCGGTTTGTATAGGTCTTGCTACTAATAACATTGTCGAGTATGAAGCAGTCATCAGTCATCTAACTAAATTTTCCTCCCAGGATGTTCGTGATATAGTAGTCTTGATGGACTCACAACTCGTGGTTTGTCATTTAAACCATGTTTACACCATTAGAAACCCCGTGCTCCTCTGCCTCTTCCGAAGAGTACGTTTGCTAGAAAGGTCATTTGAAACCATCACTTATAGGCATATCCCTAGGGAACATAATGTAGTTGCTGACTAATTAGCTAATTACATCCTAGATTGGCAAATGCTCATTCATGATGTTAAAATCAAACATGGTATAGTGTAAATAAACATTCAAAGACACATAAAACTCATAGAAAATGCATTTTCCATTTGAAAGATATAAACACCATGTAAAAGTCTGTATATATATGTACGAAAAAGTTTACAAAAAATAGGTCTTGAGACCTCATCTGAAGCACATAGGCTTTCAGGCAAAATCATCATAAAAAATCTTGAAGCTGTCAGCTTTCAGTACATATCTCATACACTAGTGGTGCTCATGATAGCACATCACTGCTTGAGCTACCCTATGTAGCAGCCTACTGAATCGACCTGGTACTCCCACTGTGGATCTCTGATATCTCATCTGGAGGTCATCAATGTTAGCATCTGGGATATCCAAGGTCAACCTCTCCATGTTTTCCTCTAGCTCCCCAGTGATATCATCACCTCGTCATACAAAGTAGGCTCCAGCTCACCAGTCCCACAGAGAAGCTCCTCCAGGTCGCACTGCTCCAACATCTGCATGAGAATATACAGGTCTCGTCGCTTAACATAAAAAATATAAAACATCAAAAACAATAAAAACATTTCATCCATTTTAGGGTTTCTTGCTTCTTACCGATGTCGCCCCATTTTTCTCCAGGTGGGAGTGGTAGGTAAGGGTCTGTGGTGAATTCTGTTCCTACATAAGCATAATCCTCAACCATAAGGATCTGATCTCGGAGCCATATGAAGAATGGAGCACTCAACTTCACCCTTCCCCTACTTACTCTTGTACAAGCCATAACCTGGACCCACCTCAGCAGACGAAGGTCTCACACTCTCAGAATCTGAAATACCACTTGAGGTCTCATTTGTGGTACCCAGTCGAAGAAGAAGCAGGCTAAAATGGAACCAAATCCGAACTGCTTTAGCTCTCCCCGTCGACACTTAGTCAGGCGATCTTTGAATATTGGAAGCATGGCTTCCACCCAGTTGAATACCGTGGGTGCCATGGCTTCTATGGCATACAGCATGTGTGCCCTAGAATCCTGATGCACACCCTGACTTCTTGCCACCCTCTACATAGTAAATAGGACGGTCCATAGGGGCCCATTTGTCACTGCTCTGATGGGGATTTTCTTCCCAGATGTGCTCATCCCTAGAGCACGGTGATGATCTATAAGCTCTTGAGTGGTGATATCCCCTCCAAGGGAACCTGTCAGTGAGATGGGGGCACCCCGTCTTGAGAGACCAGTAAAGAAGTAGATGTCATCTACTTCCACTATAAGAATATGGCCACCCACCTCAAAATACTGCTGCTCTGGATTCCACATACACAGTATGTGTTCTAGTAACCGCTCATGTGACACCATGCTTAGGGTCCAAAAGAACTTAAGGATCCCACAGTCTCGTACTGCGGTGATATAAATTGCATTTCACTCAGCAAAGGCAACCTCATTGTTATGTATTCTTTCTTTCCATATCACCATGTTTTTAGCAACTAAGACCTGCCAAAAACAATCATAGCATGCATTAGAATCAATCCTAATCATTAAAAATAAAAACAATAACTTATTATTGCTCATGCTATTATTTTAAAGTCTCCACGGCCGTCACCATCTATGCACCATTGGAGATAGGTGGTGGCACTGCCTATCAACCATGTTATATGTGGTTCTTGGGTGGTACCACGTATCTCGCAAGGGGTAGGCCTAGTGCCCACTTTTAAGGTTTTAGGGCTCCCCATATCAGCCCAAAACCCCACCAAAACTCAAAATAAACACTATGAAATGAAAGAATAGGGTGTTAGTTGTTACCTGCAACTGACGGTGCTAAAAATAGATGGTGGAAACTCCCAGTATCAGCTACCGAAGATCTGGCTAAGAAAGTGCTCCAAATGCTCTCCACTATGGGTAAATAGTGAAATGATTTGATTTTTTACTATT
Source organism: Pseudotsuga menziesii (assembly GCA_001517045.1). Taxonomy (NCBI): domain Eukaryota; kingdom Viridiplantae; phylum Streptophyta; class Pinopsida; order Pinales; family Pinaceae; genus Pseudotsuga; species Pseudotsuga menziesii. The sequence continues at coordinate 167,403 of LPNX011036101.1, forward strand.
TACATGACTTATATAGGCATTTTTGGGTCTAACATACTATATTTTTTATATAAAATCACATTTTAGTCAAATTTTATCTGTCGTAATCCCTTAATTCTAGTTTTAAATGCATTTAACACTTGTTTCTGAGTCAATTACATGATAAGAGAACCATAGTAAGAAGCTTTGGAAGTTTGTTTATGGCTTTTTCGCACTTTCATAAAATGGAAAAGGTCGTTGAGCGTTCATTATGACACTTTGGTCATGCTCTTTAAACCTAGTATCAAAGGTCCAAGTCCATTTCAGTTTCTTTCCGAGATCGTAAAAAATTGACATTGTGTAAAGAAGTGTCATGGAGTCTTCTTTTCACCTCTTTTTTAGGCTCCTTAAACATGAAAAGATCGTCGAGTCCATTTTTTATTCTTTCCAGGCTCGTAAAAAATGACATTGCGTAAAAAACCTCATGGCTTTCTCTTCAAACTCTTTTCAGGCTCCCTAAATACGAAAAGATCGTCAAGCGTGTTATCTCCCAAGATAATTTATTTTCGTATGAAGAATTTAATTCATGCAATGAGGAATATGAATGTCACTAACAGTTTTGAAAGCCTCTATTTTTTATGCAAATTTGACAAATTTGTAGCTTCGATGGCTTGGGCGAGGATCATAACATCTCATTAGCCACCAAAATATGGAAGATAAATAATAGGTGGAAGACCCCTTCGGCGGTAAGGCATTTTTCTAAACTTTTTACTACCATCAGAACATTCTTAAACAGTGATCGAAGAATATAATGACTAAAAGTTCCACAACTGCGGAGATGATAGTGGCTAAAAGTTTCACCACTGTGGAGAAGATAGTGGCTAAAAGTTTCGCCATTGCGAAGAAGATAGTGGGATTTAAAGCTTCGATGGTAAGAAGTTTTGAGTTTCAATCGCCGACGTTGCGGAGTCTTAGTTCACTGCAGAGCCGCAACGGCAGAAGAAAAATAGACTACGATTTCCGCGATCAGATGAGAAATTTGGTGATCGAAAGTTCTAAGGACTAATGATCGGTGAAATAGTCCACTAGGGAGCCACAACGGAGGAATAAAAATAGACTAAGGCTTCCGCTAAATGAAAAATCTTTCGATAGTGCGACAATAGAAGATCATCGGTGATCAGAAGGCATACAGACTACAGATCGGCGAGTTCACAACAAAACTCCTCTGCAGTGTTGGTGGCATAGAAGAATAAAGTTCTGATTCCAACATTGTCAATCAAATTCTGGCAACGGTAAATCTAGTTCATTCCACTTTGAAGAGTGGCAGCGCTTTGGTCTAGGGCGTCGATGTGCTAGAAAACAGAACTTCCGATCAGCGACCACGGCAGTAAGTTAGAGAATCTGGCGGATTAAACATTGAGACTTGGAGCGTTGAAACAGTGGAAACACTGAGATTTGGAGCACTGAAATAGTGGTAGCATTGAGACTTGGAGCACCGATGAGCTAAAAGAAAAAGGCCTGATCGGTCACTGTGGCAACAAGACAAAAAATCCAGCAGATTAAACAAGAAAAAGAACTTCAGTTAAACACCGATACACTGGCAGTTGGTGGCAATTTCATACTGAACCAGTAGTGGGTATGATCAACGACCACTCCAGTTATTAAAAGATCACTTAGTGAACTAGATATTCACAGTAGATAAACAAATAGTTAGCAAGGGTTTGAAGCGCTAATCTAGAAAAACTATCACTTTCAATTATTTTTTGGTGTAAACAGATCGAATTTTCAGGATCTGTAATTTTTGTAGAAGGCTATAAAGCCCTTGATTAATCTATTAATAAAGGTTGAAATCCAGCGATTTATAATCCCGTTCCATTATCAAGCGTCTCATCTAGTTTATTCTAAATATAAGCTCTTTTGTTGTAATTTGTTCAGCCATCTCTTTCTTTACTGTGTTTATTGCCTGAATGTGCATTTAGGTCATTTTTCAAATTTATTAAAAAGTCGATCGCTGTCATCCTATTGGTTATTTAGTGATATTTGATTTTTAAATACCATCCTCAGCAGGATTTAGCCATTTATATGCATGTATCATGTGTGTAAGTCTGCCATCCTGGTGAGTTCTCCATCCCTGCACCTTTTTGTCAAACTACTGAAGAAGTTGTAACTAAAAGCCTTGTAATTGAGTGAGCTTCATGCATGTCTTGAGAGTGAGAGGTTATATAGGTTATCTAGCTTGATCCATAGTAGAAAAACCTATAAAATATTTTAAGTTACCAGGCATCCTCGAGCTACAACCTAGAGGAGTTTCCTAGAGTGATAACAAAGTGGCACCGTTGCCGGGGAGAGGAGATTGAAGCTTAGCTTCCCTAGGAAACGACATAGATCCATGCTTTGATGATAGATAGAGCTTGGAAATTATTACAGTTGTAATCATCTATCTAGTGACTCCATTTATATAAGGTGGCTTCAAGAATACCAAGTACTAGAGAAAACCCAAAGGGGCCACCAACAACACCCATTTCGGATCCAGAAGAAATCTTGAGGAAAGCTAGGGATTTACTAAGATAGACCAGTAGTGCTGCACAAAACGCTACATCAGGTATTTCAAAAAATATTTCTGCTGTTATTTCTTCTGTTGAAACTCTTAATTCCCATAAACTTTTAGATGTATCAAAAAAATCTAGGGCTTGGGCATCTTCAAGCACCGCTGCTTGTGAAGATCCATTCCCTGGTGACTCCATTAGGATAAGTATACCATCGCCTTCTCAACAAATATCTTCATCAGTGCTACCTTCCACATCCTTGTCCATACCCATTTCCAATATGGCTACCCCTCAATTAACCAACATGAAAAGGATCTTGGTAGCTATGTATGCACCTCTAATTTTGCCAAATCCTCTTGCATCCATGCCTACCAGGGATTACCTCAAGTATATGCCTAAGTTTACCGAGGAAGGGGAATTCATTGCTAAAGAATTTCTAGAGGCTTTTTATAGCTATGCTGAAAATATAAATGTTGGAGACATTTACCATCATACACACTCTTTTGGTCAAACTGGCCTAGTTAAACCACTATCCTTAGTTTAATTGACATCAGTGGAGCATTAATTGCCATCATCCAGTCACACCCACTCCTACCTGCAGTCAAGGAGGCTAACTGGAGCACTCTGGGGGTGATCTGTGTGACATTAATGCACCTAATTGCTAACTAGTGGTTACAATCATTTCAACCAGTCATTTACAGTCAGTTAAGGCACCTCGAGTCATTAAATATATTATTTAATGATTATTTATTATTATTTAATGAACTGGAGTCAACAAGGCACCTCCACTAACTTCTGATGGTCAGTTCAGCTTCAGTTAACCTCATTGGGGTTCATTGGAGTCATGGAGCACTAGCACTTGATGATTGGATTGCTATTACATGTGTTTGATCTCCTTCAGTTGAGATTCAGTCATTTATTGCACTCTGACTTTAGTTAGGGTTTGGTGAGTCAATTAGGGTTTTGGTCAAGTGGTTAACTGAGTGATATTGAATGGTTGAGAGTCAGTTAAGCTAGACTCACTCACTAAATTCGAATTGTCTCCTTAGGTATTCGAATTATTCATGGAGTTAAGCCATTGCTTAGCATTGGAATTGTAACTCATTATTGTTTATTAAATATACAGAGAGGAAACCATTTCTTGTCCCGATTAACACCATTTCATGAGTATTTGTTGATTATTCTTTCATGAAATCGCTTCTTAGTTCCTAGATCATGTGCAAGAATTAATATGGTATCAGAGCTTACGGTGGGACAAAGAACAATCTCTCAAAAACAATATTTTTGACAGATTTCTCCATGAGAAGTGAGCAATAGCTCAAAATTCCAGCACTACACCAGAAGCCAAGGCTTACCACTTAATACCCCAAGTAAAGAACTTGTTGATCAAGCTTGCTTGATTGACTATGCTGGGTGTGATGAAAGCCTAGAATGTGCAGGCTGTCTGACCTTATTTTTCCTTTTCTATTTTTATTTTCAGGTTTCTACAGGTGAAGCATTCGCTACAGCATATCCCGATGGCCTCCTCAGTACCTCTGTTGACTCCATACAATTTCCACACATGGAAAAATAAAATGGAACATCAGTTGCACTCCAAAGGACTCTATAGAGTCGCCATGGACACTGAAGTTGAGCTTGGATCCGCCATAGAAAAATCAAGATTCTTGAACAAGAAGGATGAAGCCTTTGGTTTCTTGTGCCTCTCTATTTCCGATGACCTTCTCTTCCATCTTACGGATTTGAAGACACCGAAATAAATATGGGACAAATTGGAATCTATGTATGGAAAGCATGATGACTTGAGAGTTTACCAACTCAAAAATGAACTCATGTCTCTCCAACCTTCCAATTTCAAGACTCTGAATGATTTCTTTACAAAGTTCAAGCATATTATTTTTCTCTTGAAGCAATGCAAAGTGGAGAAGGAGGATGATCAGCTCATCCTAGCCATCCTATCCAAACTCGGGGCTGATTATTCATTTTTTTTTTCTACATTCCGTGCGTGGAAGCTCACAGCCCCTGGATGGAAGATGCCTACACTCAATTCCTTCATTGAGTCCCTAACTAGTGAACATGACAAGCTTGTATAGATGGGGATCATTCGATCTTACTGTGATCAAGCCCTCCATGTCTCGGGGCCCAAAGATGTGAAGGGTAAAGGAAAGCGGCAGAAAAATCAGAAAACTAAATTTGATGCTCCCAAGCCTAGAGTTGAAAATCAGCATCATGATGAATCTTCCAGCTCAAGGAAGAACAAAGGAAAAGGGCACAATGGGAAAGAAAAAGTCAGGTGTTCTTACTGCGGGAAGGGTTTTCACCCTGAACATGCCTACATGAAGAAAAATCTTGATGAAGCAACCTCTCTCCTTGAGAGGAATCACATCAATCTTTCGGAGAGCTTTCGGAGGAGAGATCACCAAGATTGGGAACCACAGCATGAGAAAGGTCATGCCCTCATGGAAAGCACTTCGAAGTCCAAAGCACTGCTGATTGATATTGGAGCTTCAAATCACATGATGGCTGAAAAATACTCCTTTTCATCCTTGGAGACTAGAAAATCCATCCCCATCCACATGGGAGATGACTCTACCATCATTTCCGAAGGACAAGGTACTGTAGATCTAGAAAATGGTTTTTTTTCTAAAGTTTTGTATGTACCATCTGTTGTCCGCCGATTGCACACCTGCAGCAAAAATCTTTCGAAAGCTGTCTCCTCACTTAGGAAAGTGGGAGAGGTGTGACCTTGGGGGCAAGCACAGAGCTAGGTACTGTCACCTACTCCTAGCTCCTCCGTTTAGGCTAACTCCTAATGAAGCCAAGGGGGGTAGTCCCTACAAAAGAGTTTCTATGGCTCTTAAGTCGTTAAAGTGTTTTGATTAGTTGCGGATGCGGATGGGTGTTGTTTAGGAGTTATTATGATTTGAAGTGTTTGTTTATTATGAATATGACACTAAATCAAAAGCAATCCACGTTGCTAACAAGAGATTATACAGATAAGCGAAAGATTCCAGACTTTACTTAAGCATTCGGATATAATCAGCAAACATAAACCATAGACAGTTGATCAAGATAGAAGATTACTCAATTATAACGAAGGGCCAGTGCCTTATGGAGTCAAATAAATGCGTGAAATAAAGTCTAGGAATTAAGCTAGTGAATATTAGGTTTTGCAAGTGCTCTTGGTAGATTTTAAGAATTTTATGTGTTCTTGATTAAGGTGTCAACGAAGGTTTATCAAAGCCGGGAGACTCTTCTAAGTTTCCTCCGTTTAAGACATGTCGGGCCCGCCCAGTATCCCAGGCTGATATTGTCAAGTGACCAGCTAGCCGAGAATCTAAGATAGCGGGAGGTTCCGGCGCCTCTACTAGGAAGTACTTTGGAAGAATCCCTACAACGCCGGTGCGTTGGTTACGGGGTGTTAAGTATTATTAGGTTACTCTTGCAGGGTTTAAAGATCCATTGCCGTTTCTGGGTACTCCGATCTAAGATCGGTCAGAGCATACTCCGGCAAGGAGGGAAGGAGTTAATTAATTAAAGGGGCGTGTGTTGCAAGTTTTATTAAATTAATTAATTAGGACTCTCCGACAGAGAGCGCTCTTGACCCCGTCTTATGACAGTGGTTCAAGAGACTTATCTAATCTAATATGCCTAATGCAGGGATATGCAGTTCTATGAATGCTCTCCGATAGAGAGTGCTCTTGACTTGTGTTACTGCAAGTTCAAGAGTCTTACTTAATTTGTTAAACTTGAAAAAGACTTAGAACATAAAAAATCTAACTAGCCAAGAGTCTCTTTCAGGCTTTTTAGGGCCCTAATCGGGAAAGCAGGGGGGTAAGTATACAGTAAGAGCTTATTCAATATTTAAGCAAACACTCAAATCAATACTTTTACTTCATTTTCAAAACATAATGAATTAATCAAAACATGAACTATTTGATTATGATTATGCAGCTTATCCTACCCTATCCT
>LPNX011036101.1:175512-197660 GCA_001517045.1 Pseudotsuga menziesii
CATCTCTAGCAGCAAATCTCCTTAGTGTCTATCAGATGACACATACAGGAATGCCTAAGAGAGTCTCTTTCAGCCCAAATGATGTTGAGATAATATAAATTGCATCCAAGAAACTCATTGCAAAAGGCCTTGCAAATCATTATGCAAGAGCCTATGAGTTCTCTCACTTTGTTGCGGATGCAAAGCCCACCGCTCTGATAACTCATGGAAATGAGGTTAGTAGGCTGTGGAATGAGAGGTTTGGCGATCTTAATTTCAAATATTTTCAGAAATTACAGAAAAACTCCATGGTTGAAGGCCTCCCGGTCATCAAGGCAACCACGGGAGTCTGCAAGGGCTGTGTGATTGGAAAACACCTTGAGCACAAGTTCAATCGGGGGAAGGCAAACCGAGCTACAAGCATATTGGGGCTGATACATTAGGATATCAGTGGTCCAATTCCTATCACATCCATGAATGGATCAAGGTACCTCCTTACCTTTATTGATGATTTTTCAAGGTATACATGGGTTTTCTTTCTCAAAAATAAATCAGAAGTATGTGAAACTTTTTCTAAATTGAAGGCTTTGATAGAAAATGCCTCTGGGCTTAAGATCAAGATATTGAGATATAATAATGGAGGGGAGTATTTTAGTAATTATTTTCTGTACATTTTCTCCCAAATTGGTATTCAGGTCCAACATTCAATTCCGTACACTCCCCAGCAGAACGGAGTAGCGGAAAGGAAGAACCGGTCTCTCAAAGAGATGACCACCTGCATGTTGGAGTCAAAGAAGCTTGCTGCAAATTTTTGGACTGAAGCCATGCATGCTACAAAATACATTTATAACAGGGTACCACATTCATCAGTGAAAGGAAAGACTCCTTTCGAAGCATACTTCGGACACAAGCTAGATGTGTCGAACCTACGGGTGTTTGGGTCCACTACATGGGCCCGGATTCCGCTTGATAAAAGAAGGGCTTTGCAACTACAGAGCATAGAATGTCTGTTTATTGGGTATCCTAATGACTCTAAAGGATTAAAGCTACTGGATATCAATACCAAACAGATCATCATTGAGAGAAGTGTCAAGTTTGATGAGCCTCTTCAGGAGGTGGAACTAGTGAAGGAGAAAACTGTTGAATTTCCTTCCTATTCCACTGAATATTTGGATGATGAAATTGGGGGTGATGACCCTGATTTGGATCCTATGATTTCTGATATTAGTGTGCAGCAATCATCAGATACTGAATCAGAACCTGAAGTGCAAAATCATATTCCTACATGGGCCCAAAAGACACTCTCCTCCGCAGGAGACAACATTGGAAATCTGGATGATCCAAGGAGAACCTAGTCTGATTTCCAAAGAGCAGGTATTGCGCTCTCTTGTTCTAATAATTTGCTGTCCAAAACTTGCTATTTGATGATTAGTTCAAATCCAAAATCCTACTACCATGCTCGGAATGATCCGAGATGGCAATTTTCCATGGATGAAGAGATGAATTCTCTTCAGAAAAACTCTACTTGGGAGCTAGTTTCTCTTCCTCCGGGAAGGAAATTGGTTCAATGCAAGTGGGTGTTTCAGATAAAGGTTTCTTCTGATGGAAGAACCTATAAATATAAGGCAAATATGGTATCAAATGTTTCTTTCAGGTCCAAGGAGTGGACTACCATGAGACCTTTGCACCGGTTGAAAAAATGGACTCCATCCGTCTTGTTTTGGCTATTTCCGCATCCAAGCACTGGGAGGTGCATCACATGGATGTTAAGTCAGACTTTCTACATGGAGATATTCATGAGGAGATATAGATGAAGCATCCTGATGGCTACATCACTGATCCATTTTTGGTTTGCAAGCTAAAGAAGTCACTATACGGGTTAAAACAGGCCCCAAGAGAGTGGTATTCCAAGATGGATGCCTTCCTTCTCTCGCAAAAGTTTCAGAGATGTAGATCAGATAAAAATGTGTATTTACAGAAGCATGATTGTCATATAATTATAATTTTTTTTATATGTTGATGACTTACTGATCACAGGTAGCACAATTGCCTCCATTTCAGCCATCAAAACTGCTCTCCATAATGCCTTTGAAATGAGTGATTTGGGGCTTCTAAAACAATTTTTGGGGCTCGAAATCGAGCAAAATTATGATGGGATTATGGTCACTCAATAAAAATACATTTCAGACCTGTTATTAAATTTTAACATGGCTGAATGTATTCCTGCATCATTCCCTTTCCTTTCAGGGATCAGCCTTGAAGAAGGAAAAAGCACACCTCCCATGGACTGCACTATCTATTGACATCTAATTGGTAGCTTGTTGTACTTGACACATTCTAGGCCTGGTATTTGTTATGCCATGAATGATGTATCAAGATACATGCATCAGCCTCATGATATTCATTGGAAGGAAGCCAAGAGGATCCCCCATTACATTCAGGGAACCAGGACCTATGGCATTCACTATGCTGCAGACTCCGAGCTAGAGCTGGTTGGATACACAGATTTCGATTGGGCGGGTGATTCTATTGATCGAAAGTCAACTTTTGGATATGTATTCATGTTTGGTGGTGGCCCTATTTGCTGGTCAAGCAAAAAGTAGGCTGCCATAGCACTATCTTCAGCAGAGGCCAAGTATCGAGGAGCAGTGAATGCTTGCATCCAAGCAGTTTGGTTGCAAGGCATTCTTTCAGAGTTTGATCTTGGTAGTACTTTTTCCACTGTCCTCTTTTGTGACAACCAGAGTGATATTAAGATATCCATGGATCCATTTACCAGGAAGAGGACCAAGCATGTAGAGATTCACATGCACTACATTAGGGAGCTAGTGCATGATAGGACCATCATTCTGCAATACTGCCCGACTGATGAGTAGATTGCAGACATCTTCACCAAGCGATTTTCAGAAAAGAAGTTCACTTACCTCCATTCACTGTTGGGGGTGAGTTCATCAGGGTGATCCAGACTACTTTCAGTGTTCAGCTTGAGGGGGGGTTTTTCCCACTGGGTTATCCCTCTTTTCCTCACTTAGTTTGTTTTGAGCATTGTTTCAGTTTCAGCATTGTACAGGGTGACCTATGGGATTAGTTGCTAGGGCCCTAGCATTTTTATGCATATCTATTTTCTAACTCTTCCTGAGTATAGCTTCAGGGGGGGTGTTGGAGACATTTTCCATCATACACACTCTTTTGGTCAAATTGTCCTAGTTACACCACTATCCTAAGTTTAATTGACATCAGTGGAGCATTAATTTCCATCATCCAGTCACACCCATGCCTACCTACAGTCAAGGAGGCTAACTTAGCCTTCTCCTACAGTTAAGGAGGCTAACTGGAGCACTCCGTGGGTGATCTGTGTGACATTAATGCACCTAATTGCTAACTGGTGGTTATAATCAGTTCAACCAGTCAGTTACAGTCAGTTAAGGTGCCTCCATTCATTAAATATACTATTTAATGACTATTTAATGACTATTTATTATTATTTAATGAATTGGAGTCAACAAGGTGCCTCCACCAACTTCTGATGGTCAGTTCAGCTTCAGTTAACCTCATCGGGGTTCATTGGAGTCATGGAGCACTAGCACTTGAAGATTGGATTGCTATGACATGTGTTTGATCTCCTTCAGTTGAGATTCAGTCATTTATTGCACTTCGACTTCAGTTAAGGTTTGGTGAGTCAATTAGGGTTTTGGTCAAGTGGTTAACTGAGTGAGATTGAATGGTTGAGAGTCAGTTAAGCTAGACTCACTCACTGAATTCGAATTGTCTCCTTAGGTATTCGAATTCTTCATGGAGTTAAGCCATTGCTCAGCATTGGAATTGTAACCCATTATTGTTTATTAAATATATAGAGAGGAAACCATTTCTAGTCCCGATTAACACCATTTCATGAGTATTTGTTGATTATTCTTTCATGAGATTGCTTCTTAGTTCCTAGATCATGTGCAAGAATTAGTAATAAATATAGAACATGAAGATGTATGGACCAGAGTTTTTGTGCAAAGGCTAGATGGCTAGGCTAGGAAGTGGCTTAAAAAACTGCCTACTAGGTCAGTGGTAGGCATAGAGGCCCTAGATGATGTTTTCCTAAAGCATTGGGGAGAGAGAAGAGACCACCTCTACTAGATCACAGAATTCATCAACCTGAAAAGAGAAAATGGTGAGTCTATCTCCAACTTTACCAAGAGATTCAACAACATGTACAGCAAGATCCCCACTGAGATTAAGCCCACCGGTACCTCAACTATGATAACTTATGTGAATGCCTTTGACTCTGAATTTTGACTACTTCTTAGAGAAATGAGGTCTGCCTCCTTATCACTCATGCAGGATGCTACCCTGGATGTAGAGTCAAACATTCTGGCATCTCAGAAGGTCAAAGGGAAGGTAGACAAGAGGAAGCAACCAACAGACTATAGTGGGGCTTCTGCATCAGAGAACAATATTGAAAAAATGACCAAACTTTTAGATAACTTAACTACTGAAATATCTAAATTGAAAGACCAAGGACATCTACCGGTAAAGGGTAAGGGGCCAAGTGACTTCGCTCCTCGAAACCCAAATTTTGTTCCTTATAGAAGAGGAAAACCCCCATTTTAGATTCTCAGAAGAGAGATAAATGAAGGGGGAGATCAAAGGATAAGAGCTCCATTTCAAAATGTTGTATTAGAAGAAGAGCTAGAGTTTATTGAAGAAGGATAAGCTGAAGACAATATCCACTGCATGGAGGATGAGGTGGACTACTCTTTTCTGACACAAGCAGAATATGAACAAGCTTTGATCGATGAGCAGATCACTGAAGAGGGTGTCTATCAGTATGATGCTCAGGGAGGTTACCAACTGAGGTCTAGGTTGGTTGCTCCCCCCAAGAATAATGATGTACCTGTCAAGCTGCTTGCTACACCAGCTAGAAAGGTTACTGTTTTACCAAAGAAAGTGGTTGTCCCATCCAAAGCATTGCATAAACCAGCACCTTCAGCCACACTTGATCAAGTCCAACTCAAACCTACAACTCATGAGGTAAGGTTTCCAGATAGGTTGCATTATTCTTTTAGCCCTGAGTCTAAAATTCAAAAGTTGAAAATCCCTTTCCTTTTAATTGAGTTGATGAAGAATGATGCATTTAAAACCTCCATTCTGAATTCGCTTCAGCCCAAGGTGCACAATGATATTGACTTTGTGAACCTGCAAGATGACAAGCTTTTTGTAACCCTGGGCCCCATGATCGAAGACATAAAGGAATCCTACCCACCATTCTATATATCCTTGAACATCCATGATAAAATCCTCCATAATTGTCTACTGGATTTAGGAGCCTCTCATAACATAATGCCTAAGTCTATGATGAATGAAATCGGCCTTAGCATTACCAAGACCTACCATGATTTATTCTCCTTTGACTCCAGCAAGGTCAAGTTCTTGGGCCTCATCAAAGACCTTGCTGTAAACTTAACTTAGCTACCTTCAAAAATCGTAATGATGGACATCGTAGTGGCTGATATTCCTCCAAAATTCAGCCTCTTGTTGTCCCAGTCATGGAGAAAAAGATTAGGAGGCACCCTTCATATGGATCTCATGTATGCCACCATTCCCATGTTTGGAGGGGAGACTAAGAAGTTATACAGGGAAAATCAACTAGCATTCATTATAAGCAAGGGGAGCTGCTTAGTGAATCACCCGATCTACATCGTGGACACCAATTTTGGGTCTTGCATCTTGCAAATAGATGATAATAAATAGACATCCATTCAGCTAATTGAGCCCACCCGTTTGCAGCCCGAAGAAGTCACAACAGTGATCTAGACCATGTATTTCGATGGGGCAAGCACTCAAAACTCAACAGGAGCGGGTATTGTGTTGATCTCCCCATCTAAGGAGAACATTCACTTATCTTATAAGCTTGATTTCAAAACCATGAACAATGTAGCTGAACATGAAGCCTTGCTGCTAGGAGTTAAAGCAGCCAAGGACATGGGGATCATGTGCGTAAATATTTTTGGGGATGTAGAACTCATCATACAATAGGTCAACAACACTTTTCAGAGAAAAAATATCAGATTGAAGGCCTACAGGGACAAGGTATGCAAACTCAGAGGCTCCTTTATGTTTTTTGAACTGTCATATATTCCTAGGGATTTGAATCACCTGGCTGATTCCATGGCCATCTATGCAAGTTTGTTTGTTCCTCCTTTACCCGCTAAGCTTAGATATGACATCCAGGTCAAATACATACCCTCTATGCTAGACAATGCAAAATTTTTTAGGGTGTTTGAAAATGATGGGGAGCTTAGTAAATTCCTTTAGTTAGTGGATGAATTCTTTGACATACACATAGACCAGGAAAACCTTAACTTGGAGGAATCCAAGTAGCTCAAGTTAAAAGATAAAGTGTATGAGCACAATCTTGTCCAATTGCCCAGCAACTACATACGCCGAGGTCTAGTACCACTGGAAGAACTGTTTGATCACAATGAGATCCCTTTCAAGCCTACTAAAAGGGAGCTATATCCTACTATCCAAGAACAAAACATAGGCATCCATAGCCATCCAAAATTGATAAATCTATCCACTAGGATGACTGCTGAATAGAATTATGAATAGTGCAGCTTGATAAAAGATTTTGCTGATGTCTTTGCATGAGAGTATAGTGACCTAAAAACATATGACACAAACATCATCTAGCACAGGATTCCTTTGGAGAAGGACACCATTCCTTTCAAACAGAAGATGAGACCCATTAGCCCTCTTCTATTACCAGTGATTGAGAAAGAGATCCACAAGATCCTCAAGGCCAAGATCATAATCCCCCTTAGGTATTCCAAGTGGATTGCAAATCTAGTAGTGGTAAGAAAGAAAAGTGGAGAAATCAAGTTGTGTGTGGATTTTAGAAACCTGAACAAGTGTTCCAAAAAAGACAACTATCCACTGCCCAAGATGGAACATCTGCTGCAGAAAGTCTCAGGGGCCAGGGTCATGTCCTTCCTTGATGACTTCTTTGGATACAACCAAGTTGTTATGCACCCAGATGACCAAGAGAAGACTGCCTTTACACCCCCTGGGGAACCTTCATGTATGCTAAAATGCCATTTGGGCTAATTAATGTTGGGGCTACTTTTCAGAGAGCTATGGACCTAGCTTTTGTAGGGCTAAAAGATAAATTTGTGCTGATATATTTGGAAGACTTGACAGTTTATTCTCACAGCTATCATGAGCACTTGTAGCATTTAAGGAAAGTATTTATGAAGTGCAGAAGGTATGGAATATCATTGAACCCCAAGAAGTCCTAGTTTTCACTCAATGAAGGAAAGCTCCTAGGCCACATAGTCTCAGTAGAAGGTGTAAAGATTGATCTGGTAAGAGTGGAAGCGATTCAACAGATATCAATACCAAGGTTAAAAAGAGACATTCAGTCCTTTTTAGGCAAGATAAACTTCATCAGGAGATTCATTCCTAATTTATCTGCGCTGGTAAAGCACATAATAGCCATGCAAGAAAAGGATGCAGAAATCAAGTGGACCATCCAAGCAAGAAACTCTTTTGAAGACACTAAGAAAGCCATCATGGAGGCACCAAACCTAATTATTCCCGACTACACCAAGGGTTTTTACATTTTTTCTTTTGCATTTTATGACACAGTGGCAGTTGTACTATTACAAAAGAATGATGAAGGTCTTGATCATCCAATTGCTTTCTTTAGCAGAACCCTGAGAGATGGTGAGCTGAAGTATGAACCAATTGAGAAGTAGGCTTATGCTCTCATAAAATCTTTGAAGACTTTTAGAATCTACATTCTCCACGCAAAGATCATTGCATATGTCCCTTTAGCTGCTGTGAAGGATGTTTTGACTCAGCCTGACATTGATGGGAAGAGAGCTAAGTGGATTGCCAAACTCATTGAGTTTGTTGTAGAGGTGAAACCCACCAAGTTGGTAAAGGGATTAGGTCTGGCCAAACTCATGGCCAAAGGAAAATGTGAACTGATGGGAATAAATTTCACATGTGTCAGATTAGCAAAGGTGTAGACTATGGTAGCAGCTGAAACAGAAGTAAATCAAGATCAGAATAACAGTCTAGAAATAGCTAAGAACATATCTTCATGTGAGTGGTACTCAGGTATCATTCAATTTTTGCTAAAATTAGAAGTTTCTCCTGATCCTACTCCTAACCAAGCACGAGCTCTTAAGTTGAAATCTGTTAAGTTTTGCATAATTGACAATTTGTTGTATTGGAAGGATCATTCTGGAATTTTGTTAAGATGTATAGATAAAGAGGAAGCAGAGCAGGTCATGCATCACTTTCATTCCAGTACATGTGGAGGCCACCACTACTGGAAAACCATATCCCACAAGATCTTAAAAGCAAGATACTATTGGCCAATCCTCTTTGCTGATGTATGCACTTTTGTACAGGCCTGTGACCAATGTCAAATATTTATAGGGAAGCAACAACTCAAATCCTTTCCCCTTAGGCTTGTTACAGTGAATGGGCCTTTCTAGCAAGGGGGTTTGGATTTCATAGGTGAAATAAATCCATCTTCCAGTGGACAACATAAATGGATCTTGGTAGCCACTGACTACTTTACCAAATGGATAGAAGCAGTACCCACCAGAAATGCCACTCATCAAGTCATAATGAGATTCTTATATGAGAACATCTTTAGCAGGTTTGGTTGCCGAGTAAGGTTAGTAACTGATAATGCACCAGCTTTTAAGGCTGGGGCATTAGTTAGAATGTGTGAATCAATGGGTATTCAACTGGTGCACTCCACATCCTATTACCCACAAGGCAATGTCCTGGCTAAGTCATCCAACAAAAGCTTAGTCAGAATCATCAGGAAATTACTAGAGACAAATCAGAAATGCTAGGATTCAAAGCTTAAGTTTGCTTTATGGGTTGATAGGGTGACAGATAAAAGATCCATAGGGACTTCTCCATTCAAACTAGTTTATGGCACTGAGGCCATCTTTTCTTTCCATCTCATCCTTCTAGTGGATAAGTTCTCTCAGGAAGAGGAGGATGAACCAAATGATATGATGAGAAGGATGATGGATTTGGTGGAGTTACAGCAGACCAGAGAGCAAGTTATAGGAAAATTAGAAGCTCATCAACAGAGGATAAAGGTCATGTTTGAAAAAATAGCAAAGGCAGACAACTTCCAGGTCGGATATTGGGTCCTCAAGTGGGACGCTTTTAGACATAACAAGGGGAAAAATGGAAAATTTGACTCTTTGTGGATTGGCCCTTTTGTTATAGACCAGGCATATGAGAATAACACCTTCAAATTGCAGAATCTGAAAGGTGAAGAAGTATTCGATGGCCCAGTAAATGGGCAGTTCCTGAAACACTATTTTATTTGAGGCTCTGAGGCCTTATGATTGTAAATTAGTAGATAGTAGGTTGTTTTGATTTCAGAATAAGACTCCATGCCCAATGGAATAATAAAGAATAGTGTTAAATTACTTATTTGCTTTTAGGGAAAGGAATTTTGGTATGGGGTTCTTGAGACCTCACTCGGAGGTTCCCATCCCCAAGTAGGAGCCAGATGTTATCTCCCAAGATAATTTATTTTCATAGGAATAATTTAATTCATGCAATGAGGAATATGAATATCACTAATGGTTTTGAAAGCCTCTATTTTTTATGCAAATTTCACAAAGTTGTAGCTTTAATGGCTTGGGCGAGGATCAGAACATCTCATTAGCCATTGAAAGATGGAAGATAAATAACAGGTGGAAGACCCCTTCAGTGGTAAGGCGTATTGCTAAACTTTTTACTACCATCAGAACATTCTTAAATAGTGATCGAAGAATATACTGACTAAAAGTTCTACAATTGTAGAGAAGATAGTGGCTAAAAGTTCCACTACTACAGAGAAGATAGTGGATAAAAGTTCCACCACTATAGAGAAGATAGTGGGATTGAAAGTTCTGATGGTAAGAAGTTTTGAGTTTCAATCGCCAACGTTGCAGAGTCTTAGTTCACTCGAAGCCGCAACGACAGAAAAAAAATGGACTATGGCTTCCGCGATCAGATGAGAACTTCGACAATCGAAGGTTCTAAGGACTAACGATCAACGAAATAGTCCACTAGGGAGCCACAATGGTGGAAGAAAAATAGACTAAGGCTTTTGCTAAATGAAAAAGCTTTCTATAGCATGACAATAGAAGATCATCGATGATCAGAAGGCACATAGACTACGGATCGGCGAGTTCACAATGAAGCTCCTCCGTAGTGACAGCGGCACAGAATACTAAAGCTTCGATTCCAACATTGTCAATCAACTTCGAGTAGAAGTAAATTTAATTTTTTCCACCTCTGAAACAGTGGCAGCGCTCCGGTCTAGGGCACCGATGTGCTAGAAAATAGAACTTTCGATCAACGACCGTGGCGGTAAGGTAGAGAATCTAGCGGATTAAACATTGAGACTTGGAGTGCCGAAACTATGAAAACACTGATATTTGGAGCACTGAAACAGTGATAGAATTGAGACTTGGAGCGCCGATGAGCTAAGAGAAAAATCCTTGATCGACGATTGCAGTGACAAGACATAAAATCCAGCAGATTAAATAAGAAAACGCACTTCAGTTAAACACCGTTACACTGGCTATTGGCGGCAATTTCATACTAAACCAGTAGTGGGGATGATCAGCGACCACTTCAGTCATTAAAATATTGCTTGGTGAACTAGATCTCCACAGTAGATAAACAAATAGTTAGTAAGGGTTTGAAGCCCTAATCTGGAAAAACTATCACTTTCAATTATTTTTTGGTGTAAACAGATCGGATTTTCAAGATTTGTAATTTTTGTAGAAGGCTATAAAGCCCATGATTAATTTATTAATAAAGGTTTGAATCCAAGGATTTAAAATCCCATTCCATTATCAAGTGTCTCATTTGGTTTATTCTAAATATAAGCTCTTTTTTTGTGATTTTTTTAGGCATCTCTTTCTTTACTGTGTTTATTGCTTGAATGTGCATTTAGGTCATTTTTAGATTTATAAAAAAGCTGATAGTTGTCATCCTATTGTTTATTTAGTGATATTTGATTTTTAAATACCATCCTCAGTAGGATTTAGCCATTTATATGCATGTGTCATGTGTGTAAGTCTGCCATCCTGGTGAGTTCTCCATCCCTGCACCTTTTTGTCAAACTACTGAACAGAACTAAAAGCCTTGTAATTGAGTGAGCTTCATGCATGTCTTGAGAGTGAGAGGGTATATAGGTTATTTGGCTTGATCCATAGTAGAAAACCCTAAAAAACAGTTTAAGTTACCAGGCTCCTCGAGCTACAACCTAGAGGAGTTTCCTGGAGTGATAACAGAGCGATCTTGTCTTCTTCACGCTGATTAAAGTATTTGAAGAGTCATCTATTCAATGGTAGGTTATCTCTTTTTCAGTTTAGATAGGACTATTTACAAAAAATGAGCACTCCAACCAATCATGACCAGAAGAGTTCTCTAAGGTATTATTTTACACTTTCTCGGGCCTTAGAGACTAAATCATACAAAAAAAGACCCCTTTGGAGTCTTCTTCCGTATTCATTCAGACTCTCTAAACATGAATGATATCGAGTTTTCTTTCAATGGACTTGATAAATTAAACATTGAGAGACCAATTTTGGGAATGAACCCCTCCTCTCTTAGGTTTGTAAAACATATGAGTCTGGACTTGTCTTCTGACGAGCTATATCGAGTGTTTGTTACCCTCTTTGAACTTGTAAAACTAAAAAGAGGCACTCATCGATCATGATGGGGGGAAATGGGAAGGGAATCATTTTGTAAATAATGGCAGTTGTTTGTTGTTACCTTTGAGCATGGCACTTGTATGCACATCATGTCAGTCAATTGGGTATTTAGCTGATCTCCATGATGATCCACTTTCATGAGTCATGTCACTCCTTTGAGTCATTCAAAATAATGCATTGTCCACTGTCACATTGTGTGTCTGTCCTGTCCAGTCATGTTTCCAAGTATTTTTGTCATGTTGCCCGATGTTCAAAGGGGATCTGAAGAAGTTTTACCTCTATAGTCTATATAGTCTTTTTGTCAGTATCTTTGAGTCAGTCTTATGGTTACTAAATTCACATCATTCTTGAACTATGTTCCAAGTTTCATGTCATCGATGTGGGACTCATCATTGCCCTCCTTTGAGGAGACTTTTCCCATCAACATCAGCTAATCATTTGAAAAATAGTCTTAGAAAAAATATTTGGTACCTTGAGATCTGTATGCCTTAATGATAGATTCTCTTGCTCTCAACATAGGTTCACATCATTGACCTTTGATCGATAGAATCAACTGGGTGTTCGACATCAAGACATCTATTCGCACTCAGTAGATTATACTAGAGTACCTTGGGAATCATTGACATTAATGGTGATCTCCCTCTCTCTTTTTAACGGTTCACATCATTGGTTGGTAATCGAGTGGTTTCTACCATGTTTGACTTCAAATCATTGTAATCACATGGATAGAATCATACTTTATGGAAGAGGAGACCAAGACCCTGGGCATTTGTTTAAAGCGTTCATTACTTTCCCTAGGTTGTGATGGAGTTTTGTATATCTAGCATGGATCCACATTTGTATGGTCATGGCTATGCTCAAATTTGTGTCTGTATGACATAGATCTACATTGTATGTTTGGTAGCTATGTCCAAGTTTGAGTCCTCTATCACATGGATCTACGCTGTATTGTAGTAGCCATGCTTATTTATTCCTCTCATGGATCTACCTTGTATTGGTTACTTGTGTCTATGAGTGAACATACTTATGTACTACAGATGCCTACTTAAAAACATGCTCCGATCGAGTCGACATTTTCACCTCATAGCAACGAATTGTTCTCTCAAAGCTCTCGTTTATCATATCACTCTAAGACTCATGCTTTGGGGGGAATCCTGTTATACCAAAATCCTGTCATCATCATGTGATAAGAGCTTTGAGATACCTATTTTCCCTTAATCCCAGCACATGGAGTGGAAACCCATGCCAATTGTCAACCTTTCATGAAACTTCCTAGCACCACGCTTTCCCTATTGTCCAAGAGTAGTACCTTATTCGCATCGCCTATCCCTTGTTGTCCACAAGTGGTGCCACTGCTTATGGCCTTTAGTCCATAAGCATTTCTTACCAGAACTACTCTGTCATTGAAGGAGAAATGTGGTACCCTGGGTAAAAGGGGAAAAAGAGAAGTTTCTCAAGGCTTCTAGATCGTGAGCCTCATGTCCTCCCTTATCCCTATCATTGTGGGTCAGTTGAGCTCGATATACCTCATTCTAGGATCTTAAAGGCCACCTCATCCACTAAAGTCTCAACCATCCCTATCCATTGAGCCTTATAAATACAAGCTCATATCTATGGTTGAGGGGGAGAACTCTTAAGGATTGTTATGATGTCGGATTGATCACTTGGTCCAAGCCATTGGAGAGCATAGAGAGATAAAGTCAGAGCTTATGGGGATGAGAGTGTTGTTTCATGGAAATGCATGTCAATACTAAGGCTTGATTGGTTGTAAACTTCTCCATTTTTATATTAATACAAAGATGATTTCCATCCCACATTATTGTTGTTTGATTTCACATGTATGTTGTTAGATTCCTTAGTCACTAACATGGATTAGTAGATCATATTCTGGAAGATTTGATGTGTTTGCGTGTTTAAGTTGATTGTAGATACACAGGGTTACTATCTAAGCATCACATTCTAGATATCTATGGCGTCCAGGGAGGGTCTTCAACCTTTGTCCTCCATTTGTTCTGGATCTGAACCATTCAGACTAGTGGAACACCTTACTGTCTACAAAA
This sequence comes from Pseudotsuga menziesii, assembly GCA_001517045.1. NCBI lineage: Eukaryota > Viridiplantae > Streptophyta > Pinopsida > Pinales > Pinaceae > Pseudotsuga > Pseudotsuga menziesii. Next base: position 189,299 of record LPNX011036101.1, read on the forward strand.
GGTGAAATATTCCATCTAACATCCTTGCAAATCTATTTTTCCAAGTTTAAATCCTTGTTTTGCAGCTAAAACAGTGTGGGATCGAAAAGAAGGAATACCAACTAGTTTTGGCCATACTCTCAAAGCTTGGCCCTGACTATTCAGTGTTTGTTTCAACCTTCCATGCCACCAAGTTGATAGCTAGAGCCAAGAAGATGCCTAAGCTTGCAGAGTTCATGGAATCCCTCACATAAGAACAAGATAAGTTGGTGATGATGGGCACCAGCAAACCTTCCAAAGACCAAGCTTTGGTTGTTGTAGATTCAAGGGTGGATTCAAAAAGCAAGAAAAAATCTAAAAACCAACCTAAGCAAAAGAGAGACAAGAACAAGTCTCAAGAGGAGCCTCAAGGTTCCAATAAGAACTTCTATAAGAAGAAGAATAAAGGATAAATGAGCAAGTACGCATACTATAGTAAGGCTATCATTCGAGAGCTCTTGTATGAAGAATAAAATTGACATGTTGACCCAACTCATAGAGAAGAATAAAATCTCCCTTCCTAATTGCTCAAAGAAGAGGGAAGGAGGATCAAATTCAGAGGATAGAGAGAGAGTACATGCCTTGGTTTCTGGCACATCAAGCTCACCTAGATTCATCATAGACTCTGGAGCTTCTAGACATATGGTTTCGACAAAAGAGGCATTCTCCTCTCTTGAAATGTCGAAAGGTCCACCAATAGTTTTGGGATATGAATCTCTCACTGATAGTTTGGGGAAAGGAAGGATTGATCTTAAACATGGTAGGTTCAATAATGTGTTGTATGTTCTAGGTCTTGCCTCTAATCTCTTGTCAGTGTATCAAATGAATCACACTGGGTCTCCAAAGAAGGTAATCTTCTCCCCTGATGATGTTGGAATCACTGAGATTTCAAATGGTAAAGTTATAGCAAAAGGTGTTGTTGATCACACTTATAAGGTATACATGTTTTCCCATTTTCTACCCTACTCAAACCCCTCTACTCTTCTGATTCATGCTAATGAGGCAAGAAATATTTGGCATGAAATATTTGGCCATATTAACTAAAAGTATATTTATTATTTGAGTAAAAAATATATGGTCATAGGGTTACCAAAGATCAAGTTTTCCAAGGGAGTCTGTCAACGTTGTATCCTAGGAAAACACCCAGAGCACAAATTTGAGAGAGCTACTCATGAGAGAACCTCTGCACCTCTTGAGTTGATCCACAGTGAAATTTCTGGTCCATTTCCTCATATGTCCATGAGTCAATCCAAATATGCACTGACCTTCATAAATGAAGTTTCCAGTTATTTTTGGGTTTACTTCCTAAAGCATAAGTCTGAAGTTTTTGACATCTTCAAAGTCTTTAAAGCCTTGGTTGAAAACTAGTCTAGGAGGAAAATCAACATCCTCAGATATGAAAATGGTGGTGAGTATGTGAAGTATGAGTTCATTCAGTATTGTAAAGATTTATGTATTCAGATGCAACATTCGATCCCTTACACACCACAACAAAATGGTGTTGCTGAGAGAAAGAACAGGTCACTGAAGGAGATGGAAACCTGCATGATGGAGGCTAAGACGTTGCCACCAAAGTTTTTGGCTAAGGCTATAAAATGTGCATCCTACATCCAAAATAGGGTGCCTCATAAGTATATTGATGGTATGACTCCTTTAGAATCTTGGAGTGGGCACAAGCCAGATGTGACCCATTTCAGGATTTTTGGCTGAAAGGATTGGGCTAGAATTCCAATTGAAAAGAGAAATGCTTTGCGGCCCCAAAGCCAAGAGTTCCTATTTTTTGGGTATTTTGAATATTCAAAATGGTACAAGATGATCAGCTTTAGCACTAACAAATATTTCATTGAAATAAGTGTTCAGTTCCAAGAAGAGCCTTTAGTAGCAGTTGAAGTTGGAGAGTCTTCTTCACCACCAGATCCATTGATTGTAAGTGGAGAGACTAATGAGTTTGCTGATTCTGATATGTCTGATAATGATGATTTGATTGTAGATCTTGACAATCCTACAATACCAAAATCGGCAGCATATACCATTCATGCAGCTGGGGAAATAGCTGGAAGTCCTAGTGACACTAGGAGGACTATATCTTCGTTTGAGAGTGCCCTTTGTATGAAAGATCATTTAATTTTTGAGAAGTTATATCTGATGGTTGAATCACATCCATATAAATATGAATATGTAGCACATGATCCAAGATGGAAAAAAACCATGAAATAATAATTTAGCTCACTCCAGAAGAACAACACTTGGGAACTAGTTGATCTTCCCCCAGGGAGGAAGCTAGTTCAATGTAAGTGGGATTTCAAGACTAAGTTTGCTGCTGATTGTTCACCTTTTAAATATAAGGCAATATTGGTAGACAAAAAATACTCACAAGTACATGGTATTGACTACAATGAAACCTTTGCACCAGTGGCAAATATGGAATCCACACGGCTAGCTTTAGCCATTGCAGCTTCGAAGGAGTGGGAGGTACATCACATGGATGTGAAGTGTGATTTCCTAAATGGATATCTCACTAAATATATTTAAATGCAGAAACCTAAAAGGTTTGTTTCTAATACATCTTTAATGTGGAGGTTAAAGAAATCATTTTATGGGCTCAAGCAAGCTCCCAGGGCTTGGTATGTCAAGATTGATGGCTTTCTGCTGTCATTTAGTTTTGTTCGATGAAAGTATGATCCTAATGTATATTTGAAGCTGATTCATGGTTCTTTGATGATTATTGTCTTGTATGTGGATGACCTTCTGATTATAGGAATTTCAAAGAGAGAGATTGCCTCCTTGAAGGATGCAATGAACCATGCATTTTCTATGATAGATTTGGGATTGTTGAGCCAATTTTGGGGTCTCAAAATTGCTAAATCCCAACATGGAATCAAAGTAAATTAGTCCAATTATGCCTTATATTTTTTGAACAAGTTCAACATGAAATATTGCAAGACAAGCAAGACTCCTTTCCTTTCATGATTTAAGCTTAAAGAAGCAGGTTCTTCTCCTATGGTAAATGATACACTGTATAGGAAGTTGATTGGGTGTTTGTTTTATCTTACACACACTCGACCTGATATATAATATGCATTTAGTGTGGATTCAAGATACATGGATCATCCTCATGAGATCCACTAGAGTACAGCCAAAAGGATCCATATGCACTACATGAGATAGCTTGTGCATGATGGTACCATTCATCTACTCTTCTATGCATCTTCAGAACAAGTAGTAGACATCTTCACCAAATTTTTTGTGAGAAGACATTCAACGATCTCAAATCAATGACGAGGATTTCTGATCATATTGTGAAGCATGATTGATGACAAGATTTCCAAATTTTGTTAGCCTGTCCATGTTTAAGGGAGGATTTTTCCACTGGGTTTTTGCCTCTTTCCTTGGTTGTATGGACAAGCAGTATGTAAAGGGTGAATAAGCCTTGTTGCTAGGCCCTATATTTTTCTGACATTTACTCATAAATTTAGGCTTAATGGGGGGTGTTATAATAATCAACCCATAGTTACCTACCTTAGACATTAATTAAAATATTTTTGTCTTATTACCTAGTCTCCTAGATTCCACTCTATGCTAGTTTCCTTCTACATGTCCTAGAAGTCAACACATGCCAAAATTGAGTCATGGAGTGCTTGGGAAACTTCCTAGAAACCCATATTAATCTATCACAGTAATCTAGGGACTAAAACATAGTCTTATAAAATATTAATAACAATAAGGCATGAAAATGGTGTAATAGTGCTACAAAATGAGTAGCCACTCTGTATAATCAATAAAGAATGAGTAATACAATACAATAATCATGCTACAAGCATGAATGACAAAGAAATTCAAATTACCAAGGATTTCATTCAAATTGAATGAGTGAGTCTATCTTAACTGAATGTAAGCCACCGTCAACACTCAACTTAACCACTGATCAAAACCCTAATTGAATCAAATGAGCCCTAACTAAAGTCAGAATGCAATAAATGACTATGTCTAACTGAAATTAGGTCAGACACATGTCACTGCAAGATAACCAACAAGTGGTAGCACATCAATGACTCCAATGAAACTCAATGAGGTTAACTGAAGTGTAACTGACCATCAGAAGTGGTTGGAGGCGCCCCTGTTGACTCCAATTCATTAAATAATCAATTTAATGAAGGAAGGTGCCTTCAATGCTCTATTTGACTGATTGTAACCATCAGTTAGCAATATGGGGAATTAATGGCACTTAGATCACCCCCAGAGTGCTCTAGTTAGCCTCCCTAAATGTAGGAGAAAGATAAGTTATCCTCCTTGACTGAAGGTAAGCATGGGTGTGATCTTGTTGACGTCATCTAGTGCTCCTTTGATGTCAATTAAGTCAATAAAACTTAGGATAGTGGTTTAACTAGGACAAATTGACCAAATTGAGTGTGTATGGTGGTAAATGTCTCCAACAACCCCCCTAAGCTATACTCGGGAGGAGTAAAAAACATAAAATACATAAAAATTCTAGGGCCCAAACAACTAAGGCCATAGGTCACCCTGTACAATACTAAAACTGAGACAATGCTAAAAAACAAACTAAGTGAGGAAAAGAGGGAAAACCCAGTGGGAAAAATCCCCCCTCAAGATGAACACTGAAAGTAGTCTAATCACCTTGATGGACTCACCCCCAACAGTGAACGGAGGTAAGTGAACTTATTTTCTAAAAATTTCTTGGTGAAGATGTCTGCAATATGCTCATTAGTCGGGCAGTATTGCAGAATGATGGTCCTGTCATGCACTAGCTCTTTGATATAGTGCATGTGTATCTCTACATGCTTGGTCCTCTACCTGGTAATTGGATCTATGGATATCTTAATAGAACTTTTATTGTCACAAAATAGGACAGTGGACAAAGTACTACCAAGATCAAACTCTGAAAGAATGTCTTGCAATCAAATTGCTTGGATGCAAGCATTCACCGCTCCTCGATACTTGGCCTCTGCTAAAGATAATGATATGGCAGCCTAATTTTTTCTAGACCAGAAAATGGGGCCACCACCAAACATGAATACATATCTAGAAGTAGAATTCTGATCAATATAATCACCCGCCCAATCGAAATCTGTGTATCCAACCAGCTTTAGCTCGGAGTCTGCAGCATAGTGAATGCCATAGGTCATGGTTCCCTGAATATACTGGAGGATCCTCTTGGCTTCCTTCCAATTAATATCATGGGGATTCTGCATGTATATCGATACAACATTCATGGCATAACATATATTAGACTGAGAATGTGTCAAGTACAACAAGCTACCAATCAGTCGTCGATAAATAGTGCAGTCCATGGGAGGTGTGATTTTTCCTTCTTTAAGGATGATCCCTGAAAGGAAATGGAATGGTTCAGGAATAAATTCAGCCATGTTAAAATTTACTAACAGGTCTGATATGTATTTGGACTGAGTGACCATTATCCCATCAGAATTTTGCTCAATTTCGATCCCCAAATCACTCATTTCAAATGCATTGTGGAGAGCAGTTTTGATGGCTGAAATAGAAGCAACTATGATACCTATGATCAGTAAATCATAAAAATATAAAACAATAATAATAAAATGACCATCATACTTATGTATATACACATTTGGATCTGATCTACACCTTTGGAAGTTTTGCAAGAGAAGGAAGGCATCCATCTTGGAATACCACTCTCTTGGGGCATGTTTTAACTCATATAGTGACTTCTTTAGCTTGGAAACCAAAGACGGATCAGAGATGTAGCCCTCAGGATGCTTCATGTATATATCCTCATGAATATCTCCATGTATAAATTCTGACTTAACATCCATATGATGCACTTCCCAGTGCTTAGATGCTGAAATTGCCAAAACTAGGCGGATGGAGTCCATTTTTGCAATCGGTGCAAAAGTCTCATGGTAGTCCACACCTTGGACCTGAGAGAAACCTTTTTCCACCATATTTTCATTATATTTTAAGGTTCTTCCATCAGCATCAACCTTGGTTCGAAACACCCACTTGCATTGAACCAATTTTCGTCCCAGAGGAAGAGAAACTAGCTCCCAAGTAGTGTTTTTCTGAAGAGAATTCATCTCTTCATCCATGGTAACTTGCCATCTCAGATCCTTTCGAGCATGGTAGTAGGATTTTGGGTCTGAAATAATCATCAAATAACAAGTTTCAGAAATCAAATTATAAATACAAGAGAGCGCAATACTAGCTCTTTGGAAATTAGACCGGGTTCTCCTTGGATCATCCAGATTTCCAATGTTATCTCCTGCGGAGGAGAGTGTCTGTCGAATCCATGTGGGAAGATGATTTTGTACTTCAGGTTCTGATTCAGAATATAATGTTTTCTATACACTGATATCATAAATCAAAGGATTAAAATCAGGGTCATCACCCCCAATTTCATCATCCAAATATTCAGTAGAATAGGAAGGAAATTCAACAGTTTTCTCCTTCACTAGTTCCACCTCCTGAAGAGGCTCATCGAACTTGAAACTACTTTCGATGATGATTTGTTTTATTTTGATATCCAGTAGATTGAAATAGTTTGATTCATCAGGATACCCAATAAAAATACATTCTATGCTTTGCGGTTGCAAAGCCCTCCTTTTATCAAGTGGAATTCGGGCCCATGCAGTGGACCGAAACACCAACAGGTTCGACACATCCGTCTTGTTTCCGAAGTATGCTTTGAAAGGGGTATTCCCTTTCATGGATGAGTGTGGAAATATGTTTTGAATGTATGATACAGCATGCATGGCTTCAGCCCACAAATTTGCATCCAACTTCTTTGATTCCAACATACAGGTGGTCATCTACTTGAGAGACCGATTCTTCTTTTCCGCTACACCGTTCTGCTGGGGAGTGTAGGGAATTGAATGTTGGACCTGAATACCAATTTGGGAGAATATGTGCAGCAACTCATTACTGAAATACTCCTGGCCATTATCAAATCTCAATATATTGATATTAAGCCCAGGGGCATTCTCGATCAAGGCCTTCAGTTCAGTGAATTTTTCACATACTTCAGACTTATTTTTGAGAAAGAAGACACATGTGTACCTTGAAAAATACTCAATAAAAGTGAGAAGATACCTTGATCCATTCATGGATGTGATAGGAATTGGACCACTGATATCAGAATGTATTAGCCCCAAGATGCATGTAGCTCGGTTTTCCTTCCCCCGATCGAACTTGTGCTCAGGGTGTTTTCCAACCACACAGCCCTTGCGAATTCCAGTTGTTGCCTTGATGACCAGGAGGCATTCAACCATGGATTTTTTCTATAATTGCTGCAAATATTTGTGTTGGGGCACGCACCTTAACGGTCCTTAATTATGGTAACTCTGTGGTTTTTGTGGAAGTTTGTAAGCAGATTTGCGACTCAAAATAGTCTTAGGGGTGTCGGGGTTGAGTCAAAGCCCTCTTTTTGTAATTAACCCGTGGTTTAAGTCCAGGGTTTATGGTTCGGGGTGCCCATGGTTTAAGCCCATGGTTTTGTAATAAGTGCACTTGTATAAATAAGCACTTTTGTAAAAGAGTCAGGTTAGGATTTTGATGTAAGATGATTTGATGCGAAGCTAAGGCTAGTTTTGTAAGAAAGGCTAAGTCCCAGCTGTGTGCATGGATGACCTCTGCAGCTGTGTGTGCAGAGGGTTTTTGGGTGATTAAGAGGATTTGCAGCTGTGTGTGCAGAGATCTGTAGCTAAGTGCGCAGCATAAGGAATTGAAGGGATCTGCAGCTGATTGCGCAGATCAGAACTGTGATTTTTGTAAAGAGTTGAATAAAACACATTTCTGTGGACGTAGCCCCTAAACTTGGGGTGAACCACGTTATATATTGTGTTGTGGTTCTTTTTTGTTGTTTCTATTATGTTCTTTTATGCATTGATAAGTAGAATAACCTGATAATTAAGATCACTGCTAAATACTAACTTCGCCATGAATTCCCAGTTAAGGGTTAAGCAAGACACTGTTCGTTTATCTAACTACGAAGCTATATAATTGATTGTCGAAGATATGTATTGTATGATCATTAATTGTTAAAGCCTAAAGGTATAGTAATATCCCTCTTCTACTTGGAGAAACCTTATTCTATGGCACCCCATGTTATAGCGGATTTCACCACACTAGGTGAATCACACATTGTATGGCCTTCCCTTCTCCCGCTGCAGACTCATTAGCCCCTTTGGACCACTTTATATCTTTTGATGTTACCTGGATCATCCCCAAAAAACATTATAATATTGACATACGCGGCTTTTTCCCCGATAACCACGTACATACGTGGATATTCCCTCGATAGTCGCGTACATCGGGATGTGTGCATAAATCCAAATCCTTTTGGACTGTTCCT
>LPNX011036132.1:0-38586 GCA_001517045.1 Pseudotsuga menziesii
CTTGAAGAATCTTCACTTTCATATCTGGATCTCTTTCTGGAAGGTTCATCATCCTCTGCAGCATGAGCATGATGTCTTCTTTGGCCTCATCTCCCTCTGAAACTAGAACCTCTATGCTCATGTAGGTGTCCAATCCAGAGAGATAAAATACTTCTATGCTTGGAAGTTTTCAACTTCACCAAACTTATCATCAAGCTGATCACTTTGAAATGAGAACCTCAAATGGAAATAGCAAAGGATTAGATCTTACCGATTTGAGGTGTCTGCCCTTGTCCCGGAGTTTGCTGATCTAGGGTTTGTCGTAGAAACCTTAATTTTCAAAATTTGGAATCCTTCAGATTTTATTGGATGAACAGATAGATCTCTTCAAATGGAGCTGTCCGATGTACTCCTTTTCTGAAAACAGTGAAGGGAAACTCCCGGAACAGGAAGCCCTAATTTTCTGATTTCTTTTGCAGAAATGCCTGTTACTGTTTCTGTAATATATCCGTAATTACTAATCCTCTGTGTCTAAAATTTCTCACTGAAGTAACATAGAATGTCCCTGATCCAAAAACATAGGTTTCATCAGAATTGGTTTCACCATTTGGGATTTATGATCCTTTTCCCAAGGTAACCTGTTACTGGACTGTTCAGAACAGCGAAGTTGTACGGAATGAAACGTGTCACTGGTTAATATTCTGAGTCTAAAATTCAGACCAAATAAATTAAAGTCCGTTCCCTTTCTGGAAAATCTTCAGGAATTCCATTTGGACCTCTGTAGCCCAAGATATTGCATATATCCCCAGGTGTCCTGTTTATGGATGATTTCTGGAAGAGGATAGAACCCTAACTTGGAGAGATCATATCTCCCAGAATATAGTGAATCAGAGGCTTCCCTTTGGAAAAAGTGTTTATCAATATTTTATCTTCGGTCCCTGCAATTTTAAGCTTCTGAGACTTTGCCAATCTTGGAATATAGCGACTGTACCAAAACTTAGCAGTTTTAGTATTTAGGGTTTCTCCTAGCTCAGGGTCAAACTAGGGTTTGACTTTCCCAGAGATTTACCCAACCAAATTTACTGATCCAGGTCTCTAAATTTAGGTTTTGATGAGGAGAAAAATCCTATGCTGGTCTCACCCAAAAATTCCTCTTCTGTAGAAAGCCATAATTTCCACATCGAAACTGAAAATGCTTGAAATTGAATTCCGCATCGACAGAAAGATGCACCCTTCAATGGAGAGTCATCCTAGCATACTTGTGCTGAAAATATGTGGAGGAAGATCCAAAAAATAGGAAACCCTAGTTCCTGTAGCTGCACAATGTCTTCTTCTCAGGTTAGCTCTGATACCATGTTAGTTTTTTCAACATTTAAGCTAGCATTATGTTAGGATCTTTTCACTGAGAGAATAACAAGCATAGCAATAACATAAGCACATCACATGAGACAAGAGACACCAAGATTTTAGGAGGGGAAACCATAAATGGAGAAAACCCCTCAACTTCCTCTAAGATAGTATCACCACAAGATGTGAACCCAAAACAGTAAGATGACCTCCCAACACAATAGCAGCCTTCTGTCTTCTGTCAAGCCAAAGATTTCCTTCTCCAAAGGTGCGCCACACTTGAGAGAGCAAGTGATGTAATTCAAAAGTGATAAATAGAGAGACTCTCACTCTCTATTTATATTCTTCCGTTGACTTGAAGTGCACTCAACCATGTAGGATTAACTTATAATTAATTACTTGAGCCTACACCTTAATTAGTGTATAATAACCCAAGTGCCCCTAAACTATGGGGACTTACCTAATGACTTGATATGACTTGTTTACATTATTAATCCTCCCGATCGGAACATCGGGGCATGACCACATGACTCAAATACATAATAGAAACATCCCGGAATAAACATCGGGTTACAATACATAAGATACATAGAAGAATACATTCCGAAGTTACATATACATCAACAATATCTCTATTAATGTCGATTCATTTCCCTTATTCAAGACACCCAACATTACTTCAATGTTCTTCATCCCATCCCAAGTTTATGACACCATTGTTCATTATGGCTCACCTTCAACCAAGGTATTAATAAAAATGACATATACTTTCCATCTATTGGAATCATATAAAGACTTAAACTATATTGAAATACCCTCACACATGTATAAGCTTATTATTGTTAGGATTATTAATCCTCCCTTGTTCAATTTGGTCATATGTCTAAATCAGGAGTCATGTCTAAATCGGGAGTCCATCCAGCCTATTTTTAGTCACTAGCACCATTGGGTCCACTTGGCCTAATTGGGGCACATGTTCTAGTTACTAAAGTGTGGGGAACACTAACTGAGGCATACTGCCATTGATTTCACTTGCATGCATCAGTTTAGAAGCCTCCTAGATCAATTCCTACAATTTATGAGCCACTGGGAGTACCGATACCAACCAAGGTCAGTTGAGTTGAGTTGGTGACTAGTCAAGCTGAGTTAGGAGTCAGTTACATTCATTTTTATTTCTCTAAATTTAGTTAGCACTAGGTTTGCATGGATACATGTAGGAGAGGCACATTTCTCACCTACCATAGTCAATTAGCCTCAGTCAACACTAAATTAGACACTTGAGTTGTGTTTTAGAACTCCGTTGAACTCCGGTAATGGTTTAGACAATGTCAGTTAACTATTGAGTCCTTCGACAATGATTTAGACAAGGTATTAGTTACCTACAGTCAAGTAGAGTCTAATCAATTCAAATTTCCTCATGTGGATTTGAATTGCATATGGATATTTAAGCCATTGTACTTCATTGTAATTATTATCTAATTACTCTTTGATTAATGAAAAGAATTCACATCTGCAAGCCATTTTTGCACTGTTTCATTCTTCAATAACTGAGTAAATTGTGTGATCTATCCTTTGAGTTGTGTGTTTGTCCATAGATCTATGTTCTCAATTTAATATGGTATCAGAGCCTCGATGAACAAGGAACTTCTCCTCCCCAGATGTCCTATTGGATCATTTGTGAGAAAAATTGCTCCTTCCAGCTCTGCATGAGAAGCAAAAGGTTTGGCACTTAATACCCCAAGTTAAGGAATTGTTGATCAAGCTTGCTTCATCAATTATGATGGGTGTGATGAAAACCTAAAAAGTGCAAGTTGTACGACATTACTTTGTCTTTTTTTGTAATTGCAGGTACAACTTCAAATGGATTCATCAGTTCCTCTTCTCACCCTATTCACAAACTATTCAGAATCGAAGAAGAAGATGATTGCATCTCTAATGAGATGAGGTCTCTATGGGGTGTCTATTGGACTCAATGAAGATTGTTTTAGTGAGAATGACTGGATGAATTAATGTGATGTAGATTTTGGAACAATGACACTGGTTCTTTCTCCTATCTTGCGCTACCTCAGTATATCTATTGAAGACCCAAAGGAACTATGGACAAGATTGGACAGAACCTTTGGAAAGATTGATGAGGATCATAATAGCACTTTGGAGAGCACATCCAACACCATAAGAGTTACTGATCCAAAATTATCAGCCTCTACTCTCTATGCTGAAGTTTTTCAAGATTAAAAAGAAGCAAAGTCCTCCTCCAGTGATTTTTCTTTGAGTTCTGTGCAAAATTTGCCAGTAATTGCTTTCGAAAGTGAAGAGAAATTTGATTTTTCTCCCTCCAATGTTGCTGCTGGTGTGAAAATATGTAATACCTTGGATATTTTGGAAGAAATATCATATTACTAGAGTGATCCATTCGCTCCCCATGATCTATATCTTCCAGCAAATTCCTACAAGATTGCATGCACCAAAATTCAGACTCTTTGAAGAAGAAGAAAACTGTGCACCTACCGTCTCGATGGACCATCCTCTTGGATATGATACGAAACTTTTTGGATATGATATGATATTATTTATATCTGATCTGATATTTCTTGGTTTAATATTTCAAATTCATAATCTTTTAGTACTGCTTGTAGCTGTTCTCATCAACGATGTGAAGAAAGAAGTACCGCAAGTTTCCTACAAAACTGTCACTGGGGATTTGATTTCATTTCACATTTTTTGATCTGTTGTGAACCTATTTAGATCTGATTTAATTTCTGATCTGATATATTTTGGTTCAAATTTTAAAATCCTAGATATTTCAGTCATGCTTGTAGCTGCTCTCACCAATTCTGGTGTGAAAAATCAAGTACCGGAATTCTCTTCAAAACTGTTGCTGGGGATTTGGTGTTAGTTTCCTCTTATGAGGTTGCTGATATTTTATTTTCTGAATCATTATATATTTTTGAATCTATATCAGACTATCGATCTCAAGCATTCACTCTCCACAGTCCCAGTGCTTCTCTAACATTGATCATATGCTCATCTCCTCATGGAACTAGTAAAGAGGAAGACATTTTGCATCCGCATGAACACTTGATCCTAACACTTGGGGCTGAATTTACCACTCATGTTTTGTTGTTCATGTCTGAAACATATCAGTTTCTTGAGTGTTCCTCACATGTTCTGAATCCTAAAGGACATTTTCTCACTTATTAGTTAATTTTAGTTGCTCTACATGGGTCCAGTCTTCATTCGGCAGCTATCTATATTTCTGATTTAGTTGAGCATATCATTGTTCTTCCAAAGAGGAATATTCCTCCAGACATAATGATGGAGAGGTTCACATGCCAGGCCCCAGGATACCTGTGCACAGAAGAACTAGATTCATCCTGACTCTACCTGCTTAATTAGAGGGGGGGGGTTTTTCCCATGTGGTTTTTTCCCCAGCTCCTTGTATTGAGCAATTACTTTACTTTACTTGATGTAATGGGCGACCTATGGTCTTAGTTACCAGGGCCCACAGATTTTCCAAGTTAGCATTTAGGGGGGTGTTAGGATTATTAATCCTCCCTTGTTCAATTTGATCATATGTCTAAATCAAGAGTCATGTCTAAATCTAGAGTCCATCCAGTCTATTTTTAGTTACTAGCACCATTGGGTCCACTTGGCCTAATTGGGGCACATGTTCCAGTTACTAAAGTCTGGGGAAAACTAATTGAGGCCTAATACCACTAATTGCACTTGCATGCATCAGTTTATAAGCCTCCTAGATCAATTCCTACAATTTAGGAGCCACTGGGAGTGCCGATACCAACCAAGGTCAGTTGAGTTGAGTTGGTGACTAGTCAAGCTGAGTTAGGAGTTAGTTACATTTAGTTCTATTTCTCTATATTCAGTTAGCACTAGGTTTGCATGGCTGCGTGCAGGAGAGGCACATTTCTCACCTACCACAGTCAGTTAGCCTCAGTCAACACTGAAGTAGACACTTGAGTTGTGTTTCATAACTCCGTTGAACTCCGGTAATGGTTTAGACAAGGTCAATTAACTATTGAGTCCTCTGACAGTGATTTAGACAAGGTCTTAGTTACCTCCAGTCAAGTAGAGTCTAATCAATTCAAATTTCCTCGTGTGAATTCAAATTGCATGTGGCTATTTAAGCCATTGTACTTGTTTGTAATTATTATGTAATTACTCTTTGATTAATGAAAAGCATTCACTGCTGCAAGCCATTTTTGCACTTTTTCATTCTTCAATAATTGAGTAAATTGTGTTCTCTATCCTGTGAGTTGTGTGTTTGTCCACAGATCTATGTGCTCAATTTAGTAATTATGAATTTCATGATTTATTTGTTCGTGCCCCATACTCATTATATTAATTCACACAATTACCCCCATGATTTCCTCATATTACAAGAAAAAAACCACATAAACAGTCACATGAGTATCCCAATAAGAAATCACAAACAAAATCCTAAATCATTATCATATAAGTTTGAGAGGTTCTCAAACTATTGTTTTGGTTGCACATTCAGATTTCACATTATACATAATTGTATAATTCCATGACAAAAAAGTATCTTCATCAACGGTACTTAATAATATTCTAAAATATATCAGTAAGTTATAGTAAACATTAGAATCCTTAAATCATACATGCATTCAATGGAAAATATCCAACCATAGCATAACCCACATATGTTAAATTAGACTTAGCTCTTATTTATTCAATAAAATATGGATGAATACTCATGCATGCCACCCATGTCCATTCACGATCCACATCTTTCCATATGCATTTCAAGTAGGAAGAAAATTACCCATGCAATTATGCATTCACACCCATCATCTACATCATTTATCATCATTTCACATTTTCACATGCTTCAAATAGCAAAATTAACATTCTGCTTACAGACTTTGTGGTCAATAAGCCATTCTACAATGTCACTTTAGACCATGATCATAAAGGGTTCATTTTCATATTATAAATATCAATTAACTAAAACCAAATACAAGATCATGGATCTACTTTGATATTGGGAAAATACCAAACTTCTATCTATAAATGTCACATTACTTTTCCATATCTTATAAGTATAATGACACATAGCTACACAATAATACATAAATTGACATGCATGAAAATACAAGACGTGAGACTCATCATAAATCACTTTTTACAAACACATGAATCTCATCCTCATCCTACTCTAGAGTCACATAATATTTCACAATCATTCTACAAGCCTCCATTCATGCAAGCACATAACTTAAACTGAAATGGTTCATTCCAAGACTGAACCATACCATTTAAAAAATAGAAGAGACTTTGGATTAATCCAAACCTGGATTTAGCTGGAAATCCTAGATGAATTCTTTAACCAAGTAGGATGCAAAATTTTCCACTATATAGACTATTCTCTTATATCAAAGAGAGAAGGATTACTCTACAAGAAGTTATGCAACCTCGTGCATTCAACACACTTTTCATTTATCATGAATATCAATAACGCATAGTCATGCATGCAATGATGCATCCAATCATTTATTGATTTGTTCCACACAAATACCAATCACACAACAAATACCAACAAACATATGAGTCCAATAGGCCCTAGTGTTGTAGTTGTCTCTAATACCATGTAAGATACCACCTTACCATCCATAAAAACACACAAATAAAAAGATAAAAAAAAGAGGATTTTTTTTAATAATCTTATTGCCATACATAGTAGTAAATAATCAAATTCCAAAGATCAAACATGTTCATAAAGAAACATGTTTGTGTGCTTTCCGTTGAACTGGGTTCAGACTTCCCTATTCATCAAAAATGCCCAAGATATCATCCTAACAAAGCAGAACTCCATCAGCAACACATACAACGCAAATGAGGTCTCACCTGAGATATCTACTGGGAACTGCTAGAGCCAGGTTTATGCAGTTATGTAGGGTGATTTACTTATTACATCATTATTAGGTCACTCAACTAAAACCAAGGAACAGAATTTTTTATTAATACATTCATTCAAGAATATATCCTATTGATCCGTCGACATATATGACAATATATAACATAAAGAATTAACACACATTAACTAATATTCCATATTATTATAGCAATAAATGTGTGACATATATATATATATATATATATATATATATATATATATATATATAAGTTTATTCACAACATATCTGCTCGACACATTCAAATCAGCTCATTCACAGCAGATATGCATTCAAAATAAACATAGATGTTAAAGACACACAGACACAAGGTTTAACGTGAAACCCATACAGGAAAAACCACAAAGGTACTCTTCATTTGGCATGAGAAATGGTTTAGCACCTTTGGTTTGTGCACACAGCCTGAAACTATTCTTTAGATCTTCTTTACAATTCATGTGTTCTTTTCTCCTCTCATGCTCTGTATTTTTTGTCTCTCTCTCTCTTTCTTTCTATTGGTATATTTTCTTATGGTATGTTGAGAGTGTCATCGACACATATATTGGATCGAATCTTATATGCTTTTACACTTCTTGATTTAACTATCGATTGACTCACAACTATTATTCAACAGGTTGTTGTACCCACTCGCTACATCTAAATATAGGCATTAAAGGTTTAGTTTACAATCAATCTTTATTCCTAACATAGAATATTAGTCTAACTACCTCTCACCCAAAATTCCAACAAATTCCTTTCTTAGACTTACTCTTTTGTCGTAGCTTCTTCCGTCATGGCCTTTTCTCTCCTTTCGACCAAAATCCTCATCTTTCCAAGAAAAAATATGTTTATCTTTTCCTAGGCCCAAGAGGCCCCCAATGCTCACCTGTGGCTCATCCTAATCCACTCTTGTCTGAATGTCCTAAGAGGGTGAGCTTGCTCTGAAACTCTTGAAAATTTTTCACAATGTGTTTTGCTTCTTATCGCACCTCTTCCTATAGTTTCTTCATTTGGTCCACAAGTTCGGAACCAATATGTTCTGAATTTTTTATTCCTTTCATGCCCAAAACTTGTCACACCTTTTCATGAATACGTTGAATGATACTTATAACCTTTTTTGCTTCTATTTGTAGCTCCACGACATAGTCTGTTCTCTATTGTTGTTGTGTCCACAATCCCACTACTTGATGTGGTAATATATTCAGGTTGAAAACCTTGCTCATTTTTTCCACTCTTGGCATCTCCTTCAATTCATTCTTTGGCTTATTAAAGTATTCTTCAGCAGTATGCAGTTTCTTTGTAACATGTTCTAGATCTGTGTCATCTATCAAGTCTTTGCATGACTAAGAAACATGTTCGACTTCTTTGGAAAAAACTCCCTTTGCCTCCTCAATCTTCTCTGCAACCTTAGTTGTTTCCTTTCGTCTCTCTTCCAATACCTCTAGAGGTGTACTGGAAGTCATCTTTGATTCCAAATCTATGACTCATTTGCAGAGGTTCTTAGCTATGTCACCTTTTCAGAAAATTGTTGCTTCTAAGAACATCGCATGTGTAATGCCTTCATATGTGAAGTTATTGCAAGTCAATGCAACAAATTTATCTAGTATTAGAATGTCGTCTTGCCAAGTTTTCTATTTATGCTATGTTTCTTTGAATGTATTCTTCAGCGATGTTATTCAAATATTATAAACCCACTCTTTACTTAGGATAACAAATATTAATCATTTATAGTTAATTTCCTATCCACTAGCCTAAATAGTTAACATCCACTTACACCACTTGGTCAACACTTTCCATATATACCCAGGATCTACTTTATCCTGATTCTCGATAGATTCTACCTACTTTATTGACTTTCCATATTAGTAATTACGCCTTCTTGCAGATTCTATATTTATACTACTTTTATCCTGGTTTTCAGTGGATAAGATAAAGCTAGTCAACTAGGAAACTGCTATCTTTTGTTTCCAACCCATCCTCCATGATTTTCTCTCCATATTCCATGATTATCATTTTTTTCCATCACTTATGAAAACTCACTCAATATTTAGCCAATTCATGAGGTCCTTGATAGATTTAGAAAGTGATTTAGTCACCTATCGGGGTTTATCATATTTAGTAAGCATGCTTTATGAGCTAGCGTGAGTTGTCTCCTAAGAAACTTGATTTTACCTATGAGGGCTGTATTATTTATGTACATTATGGAAATATTTATGGATCATTGTCCACTTCCCTTGTATTCAATCTCATTATTCTGAGTCTCTATTTTCTTCCTTGTGAATTCTTGTGACAAATATATTGTAGCTATATCTTCATATTGTGTTTCCACATGGTATTAGAGCCTCAATTTATACATGGAATCAAAGATGAGGTTGCTCAATAAATAAATATCTACATCAAATCTCTCATGTTTTCAATTTCTATAGATTTGAGGGGCCATCATTCCTCTACAACAGAGTGCATTTAGTCTCCTATCCCTCTATGAAGAAGAGATTCAATTAAGATTACAAGATTTTCTCCTAATTTTATTTGTGCGTGTTGCAAAGAGTATCTTCAAGGTTGCATGGATTCATCTTCAGCTATAATCCTAAATCCCTTCAACTATCATGATTAGAAAGATAGAATTGGCATTATGTTGTGTAGTAAGGGACTATACAAATTTTCTTTGCCTTTAGAGAATAAGCCCAATGCTACTATTGAGAAAGCTAAGTGACATAATAGTTTGGATGAAACCTATGGATTTATTTGTCTCTAAATTTCTCCTAATATACTCTTTCATATATATTCTTCAACCACTCCAAACCAAGTATGGACCAAACTTAAGTATCTCTTTGGTGTACAAGATGAGATAAGAGTGCGTCAGTTGGAGAATGACTTATTCTCATTGAGTCCAAGCAGTTTCAATTCTATTGAGGGTTTCTTCAAAACATTCAAGTCACTTGTTCTATTGCTCAAGAAATGTGGGATTGAGAAGAAGGAATATCAATTGATCCTTTCCGTCTTATCAAAATTGAGTCTTGAATACTCATTTTTTGTGTTTACTTTTCATGATACTAGGATTTCTATTTTGAATTGGAAAATTTCCTTGTTTGAGTACATTTTTTTATTCACTGACAAAGGAGAAAGATAAATTGATCTAGATGGGTGTTCTTATAATATTAAATGGAAAGGATCATGCTCTTATAGTTCAAGGAAGTAATAATTTCAAATCAAAAGAGTAGAAAATACTAAAAGAGAAGAATCCAAAGTCAGATAATGAAGATGAAAGTAAAATCCTACTGATGAAGGTTCGATGAAGAATGTCAAGAATAAAGGGAGCACATCCAAATGTTCTTATTTTAGAAATGGATTTCATCCATAGAGGAAACTTAAATAGGATTTACACATCAGGTCTCACCTACTTGAGAAGCATAGCATTGAAGTTCCAGATGAGCTAAAGAGGCTTGTTGAATCCTCAAAACATTGTCATAGTGCGCAGTCCCAAGGTAATATGAACTATGTCTTGAATGCCATATTTAAATCCTTTCCTCATATATATGATATAGATTCATTTTCTGATATATCATAATCAAGCATATCAGTGCCTTTCTTGAATAATACACCTATCAGTCTACAAGATTCATCTCCCAATATTTGTGATTTTTCACTAGATCCTTACTTGCCTTTAAATAGATCTTGCTCACTTCATTCAGATGAATATAATTCTGATTTATAAGCATGTTTTTAGGCTCATATTCATGTTATGAAACCATCCATATTGTTAACCCAAAAAATCCCTCACTTAGCTCTACATGGCCTACACCACCCAAGGACACCCATGCACGACCCTCATTTCACCTCGTTAGACCCCCACACCCTCAAAAAATCTTAAGAATGAGCAAAAGGGCTTAAAAACCCCAAAAAAGAGCCTAAATAGTTCTCCTAAGGGATAAAGCCTCCAAAAAGGGGCTAAAACCCCTCAAAGGAGCTAAAAACCCCAAAAGGAGCTAAAGATAGGGCAAAAGGGGCTAAAAGCCAAAAAAAGGGGCTAAAGCCCTAACCAGGGGCTTTAAACCCTAAAAAGCCCCAAAAAATATATAAATAGAGTGTGGGGGTCACTCTCATTGGATTCCTCCCTTCCCTATTGTTATGATGCTGGAGTGAGTCCCTTGAGATCATCTTGCCTCTCAAGCCATTCACTCTCCCTCTCCTCCATTCTTCCATTGAGCCATAGCTCCCCCTTCCAAGAGAGGTGCTCTCCCAGCTAGGGCATGGTGGCCCATTCCAACCAGAAGGTATACCTATGTTGTTTTCTATATTTGCTTTAGTAGTTTGTAGTTTTTCTAATAGTATTTGTTTGCAGGTTTTTTGCTTAACATGTTTTTACACGTATTTTGGTTCTAACAGTTGTATGCAGGGCCTTGGAGTTTAAAACCTAACCTTATGTGCAGAAGAGTTCTTTCTTTGCTATTTTTCATTTCTGTCTCATTTCATTTCTACTTTTATTTTCTGCATTCACCACTAGGAACCTATCCTTTCATCCTATAGATGGAAGGTATCCATTCCTGCCCTGTAACAAGGGAGAAATCCTTGCTACAGAACTGGTGACCATACCAGGTTGATCCCACAGGATCCCTGGGTTTTATTTTGCAATTTAGTTTTTTGCCCTAGTTTAGTTTTCTGATTAAATCTAGCTTATATTCTTGTTTATTTATGTTTTCAGTTACTATCGAGCCTCCACAGGGCAAATCTGAGTGCATTTGGCCACAGTACAGGTTACTGTCGGCCGGATTTGACTCAGGGTCAAAAACATTTCACTTTCCAAAGCAGGTTGCTCTTATCAGGCCCAGAAAGGGGACCAAGTCGCTCATTTGGGCCTCACAGGTGTGACCAGGTCACCTATTTAGCCCCGAATGGTGCGACCCCCTTCCAGAAGACAGCCCACTTCTCTCTACAAAATCTAAGCGACCCCCTAGCCTGTTTCTGGAAACATTTGGCAACCACCTCACCACATTTGACCCAAAAACTACGATCTGTCACTTAGAATTTAATTTTTTAATAATTAAGGACTGTCAGTGCGGCTCAGCCTCCTCTGTCCATCCGAACTATTTTATTTATGTTTCTATTTATGTTTATGTCCATTTCACTTACAGAACAAAGTGTAAATTAAATATTTAATGAGTTAATGAACATAGTTTGACTAAAAATCACTTAAAATAAACAATCTTGCTTAACCCTTCCTCCTCTACCTAGTCATCACCCTTCGGGGTATTCTGGGATAAGATGAAGGGCACGGCTCGTATAGTAATAGGAACTTCACCTAATTTTGTTCGAAGCCACTAAAAACATGTGACTTGGAAGGTAGAGGGGTAGATAAGGAGGGATTCTCACAGTGCTCATTGTCCTCCCTATTGACCAACCTTGCATCCGGAAGGTGACCTGTGGATCTACAGATGGGCTTAGTCCCATTGTGTTGAGATCCCAGCACCTGCTCCTGGTTGAAGAAGAATATAGGTGTAAGATAGTCACCTAGTCAGGCTATCACAATTCAGGATTACAAATGGTACATGTCTAAAAAAAAATTGATTACTATTTACTACTTTCATCCACAATGATATGAACTCTGTGAAATATTCATAAACCATTTGCAGCCACCAAATATAACAGAAAAAAAAAATACATACACACCATACCGTATAAATCAACCCAACTCAGTTCATGATGCTGAGAGAGCCAGTAAAATTTAAAAATTTACACTAAGTTAAAAATATGCAGACTTTGAGGACATAAGTCCCTGGCTGCCTTAACCATGAGAAGTAATTGGGCTCATCCCAAAAACTCATTGTGAGGAGTACCACAAGAACCCCAAAGTAGCTGGCCACTAAGAGGAGTTGTCAAGCAAAATGGGCAATGACCCCCACAGATTGAGTAGCACGCCCGTGAGGAAAAGGACAAGCGTTGTATTCTGGCAGTCTTGGTGGCCGAGTGACCACCTATAGTGAATAGGAAGCCATTGAAACTGGGGTCCAATAATCATTACCACTAGTTTGACATTCAAATTTAACACAATTGATCCCTCATGCTCTTCCTCACGCCTAAGAGGAAAACCACCACAGTTCGGGTCATTAAACTGACATCATCGAGACCATTCTCGATGACCTCCCACACCATCAAAATGCCACACAACCTCTGATTCAGATTCAGACCCATATCAGTCTGAACCAGACCTGCACACTGCACCATCAATCCCTATGGTTGGTGCAAACCCAAATCCATTTTTTGGCATAACAATTTCTAGTGGACCCATTTCCACACCACAAACTATCACCAACAACCCTGCAGGTGGCCCCAGCATGGTTATGCAAACCGTGATAAGTCAACTTTTACCACCCATATTGACTAGTCAAGCTGTCCCACCTACACTGCCCCTCCTGTCATACATGGGGGCAGTGGCCCTTTCACCCACACTGTGCCTCCCACCACACTTGGGGGCACTGGCCCATCCACAATGGTGCCACAAGTACCCCCAACAATGCAGGTGCATTATGCACCTGCAAACCCCACCACCATGGCTGCCCCATCTCACATCAACCTAGGATCAAACCTCCCTTTCATGGCACGTATCAACTTGCCTGATTTGGCCCGGTTAACAAATGACCCTATCCGCCATCAAACGTTTTAGCCTCCCATGCCAACCAAACTTCCCTCAAATATTCCAAAGTTTGAAGGGAAGGCAAGGGAGTGCCCCCAAAACCACATCATGACATTTCATCTATGGTGCTCATCAAATAGCATCGTAGATGATTCAATCAGGCTAAGACTATTCCAATGCACCCTCACAGGTGTTGCAGCCAAGTGATACATTGAGCTACAACAAGAAAAGTACCCATATTTAAACTCCCTGGCTTTCATGTTCCTGTAATATTTCCAACTCCCCGTCAGATATGACGAAGGGGTGGAGATCTTGTTATCTTGCCACCAGAACATTGCGACCCACATAACCGACCACATCCATGAGTGGCGGTGACGTCATAGTTTATGTAAGATCCAACTTGATGATAGGATCTTCCTAGATTGGTTTCTTAAAACCTTGCTCCCACCTATAGCAAAGGACGTCGCATCCGAACATCCCCAATCTGAAGAGGAGGCCATCTTGAAAGCCCAGCAGTTTGATCTGATTTATGCATAATCTGGGTACCTTTACACTGTCATTCCATATGCTCCCTCGTGCAGGTACCTCCTACCGGGATGCACCGGTGGAATCCCATGCTGTAGATGGCATCATAGGCTCGGCCTCCCACCAACCACAGCACTGTCCGACACCACTTGCATTACCACCACAACCAAGGAACACTACTACTGTTGCCTACCAAAACCAAACTCCAGACTATGCAAGAATGATGTCCCAGTCCAGAGCCACAATTTCTTACGCACAACCTGTGCCACCGCAGCAGGCTCAGGCCTTGGCTTGGCCAACATAGCAATACGCGGGACAAATACCCACATTTGTGGCACCAGCACCAACCCAAGTCTACTATGCACCGTCGGTTCAAGCTGTTCAAGCCCTTGCCCCTGCTCCACCTGCTCTATTGGGACAAGTGTTTGCACAACAAAACCGTCCCAACCAGCCAGCCCCCAATAACCAACAAGGGCAAGCCAGAAATAACCGACCTTGGAACTAAGGAAACAATCAACCACAGGGAGGAGGTCAACAAACAAACCTCCCCAACAATGCCGTAGAAAAAACAGCCCAAAATACTCAATTACCAAATGCATCGAGATGCAACGCCCCATTGCGTACAAACCAACCATGCACACTCTGTGAGGTCTACGGGAACTACACATTCGAGTGTCTCTTCATGGGTCGCACTAAGTAGGACATTAGGAACAAGGTTCAACATTCCACCAACACAACGAACCAAGCCCAACCCAACCCAACACCACAAGGACCTCCTCCTATGGTGCTCCAAAACCCATTACCAGTCCAAGGATTGGTGGCAACCGCACTCCCTCCCAAAACCAATCCCAATGCTCCGCGGGCACCTCCCATAGCAGAAACAGGTGTCCATCACCTGCTAGCTATGACAACTAAAGAGGTCAATCTACAAACTAGATGAAATCAGTACGAAACCAACACCAAACCCACTGAGACATCAACGGCATCTACGTCTAAAACAGTCAATGCACCTCTTCAGTTACCCCCTTTCCTGTGCCCCCCCATACACCGGGTTGCCAATAACACCACGGCTAGAGCTATTGTCAGTTATAGCATCATGGATGATTTGGCCCAAACACCTACCACCATGTCCACTCTTGAGGTATTCAAAATGTGCCCAACGCAACGGAAATCTTTACTAGCCATCCTTGGGGCCCTGACTCCAAGTTGATCACATTCGACATGGAGAATGGAGAATCATGAATTCCATCAACCATTTCCTTTCAAATCCCGATGTCTATCCAGAAATTGGTTGTGCACCGGTGCATAGTGGATGAGGGGGCATCCACATGCGTTATGTCTACCCTAGTTTGGTAGAAACTTGGATCCCCAATTCTGCAACCATCCTCCACAACTCTATGGGCTTATGATGGCAATCCCATAAAATCCCTAGGAATCCTCCCCCACGTCCCCATCACATTAGCTGGGAAGATAGTTTTGATTGACATAGAGGTTTTCAATGCTCAATTGGACTATAACCTTCTCCTTGGAAGAAGTTATATGTACGCCATGAGAGTTGTAGCATAAATTGTCTTCCGTCTCATGATGTTCCCCCACGAAGGGAAAATCGTGACGATTGACCAATTGACTTATCATGATCCATAAGGGCTAATGAAACCCGCCAACATTATCCCTACGATCAACACCATTTATCTAGAAGGGATGACCACACACGCGAATGTTATCCCTGTGGTCAAAACCATGGTTGACAACATACCAACCTCCCCATTGTTGAATGTGGGCCCTAGGTTGTTTTCCAATACCACCATGACAGCTCCTTTCCCCTTAGTGTCACCACCACCGACACCAAATGAGACTGTGGAATTGTTCATGATCTCATCCAACACCGCTGAATCCAAACAACAATCGTAGTCATAGCCCCAACCGCAACCACAAAATCATCCGCAGCCGCAACATTAAGAGCAACTGCAACATCATTCGCAGTTATAGAATTATGCTTAGCCACAACCACAAACTCATCCCCACATACAACCATCAGGGATTTATCTAGGCTCCTCTCCAGTCCATACAATTCCCTTCCTCTTTCCCCCACCTGGTGTCATGAGCAAGCCAGTAATGGCCACCCTAAACCTACCCAACTTTACATTGGGAATTCCCGTGTGGTATTTGGATCCACCAGCTCAACCACCAATACCTCAGGTAGTCTTAACCCCCGTGCAACCCATTGTGGTCGAGTCTCATCCTCCACCCAGCCCGCAAAAACCAACCACCACACCCGCACCCACACCGCCCCACCCAAAAAGGGCCAAGGGAAAGAATGCGAAAGCTACCACAGAGCCTCGACGGATCTCGCCTTGTGCCTTCTGTGAAGAATAGGGCCATCCGACTCAGAACTACCCTAAGATTCCAATAATCCGTGCACATTTGGATGCCATGGATACAATGGAAAACCTCCCCTTGGTTGAACTTCCAAGCGGGCCAATAGTAAGAAACAAGTCATTGAGAAAAAACCACACTTGCACCCTTTGTGGATTGTATGGACACTATTCTCACCATTGCTAAGACTTGTCTGAGTTCCGAATGGATTTAGCTGACCTTTGACAACATTCCTTTGAATAGGAGATCACTCTGATCGAAGAATTTCACCCCCCACCTCCTTCTTCGGACACCATGTCCATTTACATGATGTCAAGTTCTACTGACCCTCTTATCTCCACCACCACCAACGGTCCATCAGACCTGTCTCTTTTGTTGTTTCTGCAACCATGGCTCCATCTATAGCTGCAACCTTAGTGGCAACCTCAACCTCAGTTACCAAGGAAACAGTGGGGTTCATTCCTGATCAACATTTTCCTTTTCCTTTTCCTTTTCCCTTTCCTCTTCCTACCATTAGAGATCGTGAGTAAGTCTATCTTGTAAACCCGCAATCTACAGGATTTCACACTGGGAGATCATGTGTGGTACCTTGAACCACCTACCATACCTCTGAGGCCCCAAGATGTGTTGAATCATGTCCAGCTAATTGAGATGATGTTGCACCTACCTCCAGGTCCATCAAAGACTCCTCCTATCTCCAGGCCTTCCCCTCTTCCTCCAACAGATACTGGGGGCAAGGCAACCAAAGCCACAACCAATACCATTTTCATGATATCTAGCACCAGTTTCCCTTTCGCCTCGTTGACTGTGGACAAGGATGATTTTAAGGAACCACACTTATTTAAAAGTGTATAAATGTTGGTGAATATTACCAATTCTTAAAACACCAACTATTAAATGATTGGTGATATTTTTCAAAAGATATTTTAATTTCCAAGTATTCTATAACGTTTATATAATAATTTGGTGATTTTTAGGGTGAAAAAAATCTACCCCGCCAAAATTGGGTGAAACAGGGATTCAAAAAATGCATAATGGCGAATGTTTTTTGGGAGAAAAACATGGAAAAATAGCCCACTGGGCTAAAATTCGCCAATAAAATTATCCCTAGATATGGAAGATCCACCTAATCTATCCCAGCACCACTTATGTGATGACAGAGATATATGTAAGACCACCTTCGGTTTTACCCCATTCCCTTTAAACCATAGTGTGGAATCGGTTATTCCCATAAAAGACCAAATTTCATCATCCCTCCTTGCCAATGGCCTTCGTCTCGACAAGGGGGCATACCTCTTCGTTGACTCAAACGGTTGACTCTTGAAGAAGCCATGCAACGGGCTCCACCTCAAGAGAGTCTATGCCTGATATAACCACTATGAGTCCCTTATAGCGTAGTTTTTTCCCTTTCTTGTTTTTCAACATTTTTTAGCACAAGTCAGAGGCAGCACCATTAGCTACTAATCCAAATTCACCTAGAACCGGTTCGAGACACCTCTCACACCTCCGGTCTCAAATTTCCATCCTCTAATGAGACCATCGTCTCATGTTTAATAAGTAATTTTTAGGACCACTTCCCAGAAGTTACCTCGGTTTACAAGCCACATCATGGTGATACAAGTGTCTTTGAACCTGTACTTGCATCACACTTTCCTACCACCACTCATGCGAGTTCTTGGGCCACCACCCGTAAGGAACATCATTTTTATTTTTGTAACATATAATTGTCTACTCCGTCCACCACACCTTATGCGGATCTCCAAACCATCGTCCAGAAAATGAAACATTTCCTTTGCATGCATTTGGCATATAACTACCTCCGGACTTGCACGCACATCACATGTAGTCAAGTTCATCCACCGCAACTCACACACGGCTCTCCTGACCCCTATCCGAGAGCCACCTTAGTTTGCGTGCCTCTATCGCACCAACTCACATGCCTTTGACACAATCTATCCCGTGCATGTATTGGTATGTTTAAGAGCCACTTGCTCCATCCATACTCTGCGGATGACATTTGGACCACTGTCCACCGTCCCGACATGGGGCATCACGTATGCCACCGTAATCAGTTGACCATACTAGAGTTTCCTTTTAAGCTCTTTTCTGAATCCTAAAAGAATGAAAATATTGTCGAGCGCAGTTGCTTCCTTTCCCGCTCGTTAAAGGATAGGAAAGGGCATCTACATCATCTCGTTTACCTCGTTTTATGGACCATGTAGACCATCAAATGAAAAGGACCACCTTGGCATATTCAAGCCAAGACCATTCCCCTCTGCACACTTTTATGCTTTCTTGGGCAAAGGGGCCTAACTTTACAAAAAACCTCACCATCGGTTGTCGTTAAGCTCTTTTCAAGCCTTATCATCAAGAAAATATTTCCAAGCAAACTTGGTCTCGTTCATGCTCATAAAATTATATGAATGATCATCAAGTCAATATAGGTTTAACCTTTTCCGTCCTGACTGGAATACCAACAGTAAAGAAGTCTCCCATCCCCTAAAATGATGGGCAAGCTCTGATGTGTATACTTTTATCCTTTTTTGAGCACAGGAGACTACCAACGAAAAGGAGCCCCCATTGGAGTCTTCTTCGTGCTTTTAGACTCTCTAAAATTGAAAGCACCATCGAGCATTTACTTTCTCGGGCTCGCCAAAAATCCATGAGATCGTACCACAAAAGTGTCTCTAGACACCACCCCATAGATAACAGTTTGGCAGCATTCCCTCTTTGGGTCACCTTTGTTCAGAGTACTCTGCAATGTGTCTTCCTTGGATCCCATCAGTACCAAAAGTATCTACCTCCCCCAAGTATTTCTCATCTATAGTGACATTCCTGGTATTACAGCTATGATCCCATTCCCATGAGTCAGTTTCATTTGCTACCTAGTTCGCCCTGCCGTCATACTCTGAACAAAGGAAGTTTGAGTCTACTACACTACCCCTGCCCCTGTTCAACTCTTTTGCCCCCCACCCCCAATTTCAATGAGTCAGTCTGCAGATTGTCTAACATCTTTCGGTTATCTCCCTCACGCTTCTGGCCAAGGAAACACCATTGCCTTGACCTGGGGCAGGTCTCCCTCTATCGACGACAACACACATATTCCATAGGATAGACCCAGAGGTCCCTATATGTTGGTTTCATTAACCTCGTTGATGAGTCCCTTGGACCACTTGAGAGGAGTCCTTACTGCCTCTTGGGATGGTTGTTTCTCATGTGCTCGACTCCAACTACATCATTGCACCATTGAGATTCGTACAGGGTATTGGTCCATGCAGTATTTGGTCGAAGACCCCGGATGTCACCTGACTCTAGCACATTGATGAGTCTATTATGTCCCTTATGATTTCTAGGTTGCATTGGCGACAGTGTTCAGAAGCCCTAGCAGTGCTTCTATATAGATTTATGATTGATGTAGCATACTTGTACCACATAGACTCTGACTCTCCATCAGTGAGTTCATATAGCTATGTACCATTTCGGATCCAGTAGGCCATCAGTCATGAAGATATAGCATTCCATGAGAATGACATGGGTCCAATGTAGCAGTTCTTCAGCTTAGTATTGTATTCAGCCTCTAATGGAGGAAACCATTATTGTATCATCATTTGTACATGATTGGATCTTGTATTTTATGTTAGATTTTTATCATATAAGCTACCATTATTATCTTAGGATATTTAACTGAGAGAATAACATGCATAGCAATAAAACACAAGCACAACACAAGAGACAGATACACAAAGAATTTTCCTCGGGGAAACCATAAAGGAGAAAACCCCGCAACTTCCTCAGAGATAGAATCAACACCAAAGGTAAAACCTGAAAACATAAAGATGATCTCCTGACAGTAGTAGAGTCTCTCTTGTCCTAGTAAATTCTTCTCTCACTCATGTGCCCCAATAAGTGAGTGTGTGTGTGTTAAATAGAGAGGCTCACTCTCTATTTATATTCTTTCGTTCACTTGAAACCCACTCCAACATGTCGGCCTCACTTAACAATTACTTACTAGNCGACAACTTGTGGGGACTTTGCCTCCTCCGACCAACAAGGAGTTTTATCCTTAACACAATGGTAGGGACTATTGCCCCGACTTACAATGACTCACCTAGGGTCGACTTATCTAGGATAGTCTAATAACCCTAGGGTCCCCATAACCGTGGGGACTTTAATCCTTGACCAATAGGAGGGTTACCCACAATGACTTGACATGACTTATTTATATTTTATAAACTTAACAAAATAAACATCGGGGTATGACATGACTCAAATACATTACAAACAAATCCCAAAATTAACATCGGGTTACAATACATAAGATATACGGATGAATACATTCCGAAGTTACAATTACATCAACATTTCAGAGCATAGATCACATTATTATTTTGACATTGTTACGAGCATTGGAATGCCCGCCTCGTCCATATACATGTCACACATTATTTGTATCTCACCCATTGATGGGAACCATATTAATATAAAAACCAAAATCCACCATGATGTAGCCCAGGAAGCACCACCTCTCCATAGAAAATCCTATGATGTCCGTCGGCCATACAATGAGCTCCTGCCCTCACACATAAGGGGGAAATCTGTTAACCCAAAAAATCCCTCACTCAGCTATACATGGCCTACACCACCCAAGGACACCCATGCATGACCCTCATTTCACCCCGTTAGACCCCCACACCCTCAAAAAAGCTTAAGAATGAGCAAAAGAGCTTAAAAACACCAAAAAAGAGCCTAAATAGTTCTCCTAGGGGCTAAAGCCTCCAAAAAGGGGCTAAAACCCCTCAAAGGAGCTATAAACCCCAAAAGTATCTAAAGATAGGGAGAGAGGGGCTAAAATCCCAAAAAAGGGGCTAAAGCCCCAACTAGAGGCTTAAAACCCTAAAAAGCCCCAAAAAAGCTAGAAATAGAGGGGTGGGGGTAACTCTCACTAGAATCCTCCCTTCCCTATTGTTATGCTACCAGAGTGAGTTCCTTGAGACCATATTGCCTCTCAAGCCATTCACTCTCCCTCTCCTCCATCCTTCCATTGAGCCATAGCTCCCCCTTCCAAGAGAGGTGCTCTCCCACATGGTGGCCCATTCCAACCAGAAGGTATACTTGTGTTGTTTTCTATATTTGCTTTAGTAGTTTGTAGTTTTTATAATAGTATTTGTTTGCAGGTTTATTGCTTAACATGTTTTTGCAAGTATTTTGGTTCTAACAGTTGTATGCAAGGCCTTGGAGTTTAAACCCTAACCTTGTGTGCAGAAGGGTTCTTTCTTTGCTATTTTTCATTTCCGTCCCATTTCGTTTCTGCTTTTATTTTCTGCATTCACCACCATGAACCTATCCTTCCATCCTATAGACGAAAGGTAGCCATTCTTTCCCTATAGAAAGGGAGAAGTCCCTGCTACACATACTATATACCATACCTCTGAATACTCCTAAGACTATACAAACCTCAAGTTTAGTAGTTGATTCCTTATCGGTTTCCTATGCAATGTTACTTATATCAAATGGTTTCAAGTCTTGTCTATATTTCACGAGTTGGTTATCCATGACCTTATTCATCATTGTAATTATATTAAACATTTTGGATGTGTTCTAAACACTTATGGTTCAGATATCAAGTCCATCCATCATTCATATTTTTACATTTATTAGTTTTCCCTAGTTGCACATCCTTTTCCTACTCTAGACCTATACCCTTATGGAGACACTAAACCTTGGGTATTTGTTGTTCCATATGATAATATTTCTCATATTGAATAGTTATTTCATCCTTGTTTCATAATTGGGAAGGTGTTACAACAATTTAAAAAGAAGATACATGGCCCACATCACCATTTTGCAGCTATACAAGGAAATGTTGTATTGGGAAAGAGTATGCACTGATCTATTTTCTTTTTCATATTGTGTTTTCATATCAGAGTATGAAAGCAAAAAGAATAATTCATATAATTCTCCTACTTCATCAGATGATGACCTACAAGGAGTATATCCTCTTCTTTCTTGCAGATTCTACACTCTAACGCATGATCATGGAGTTCATGACTTCTTCGTCAAATTCTTCTATCAGAAGAATTTCAGTCATCTCATTCAAGTGAACAAAAATACATGTTCAAGAATTTTGTTCAAATTTTGTGCTTTTTCCTTTCTTGAGGGGGGATTTTCCCCTTGTGGTTTTGCCTCTTTCCTCACTTTTCTGGACAAAACAATCTGTAAAGGGTGACCATCGCCTTGTTGGTGTGCCCTATATACATCAATATTTTTATTATTTCATACATATCATCATAAATTTAGACTTAAAGGGAGGTGTTGGAATATTATAAACCCACTCCATACTTAGGATAACAATTATTAATCATTTCTAGCCTAATTTCCTATCCACTAGCCTAGATTATTGGCATCCACTTGCACCACTTGGTCAACACTTTTCATATACACCCTATGAGTTCTTTTATCCTGATTATGGATAAATCCTTCCTACTTTATTGACCACCTAGATTAGTAACTATGCCTTTCTGTAGATTATGTCTTTCTATTTCTTTTATCATGCCTTTCAGTGGATAAGGTAAAGCTAGTCAACTAGGAAAATGCTATATTTTGCTGCTAACCCATATTCCATGATTTTCTCTCTAGAATCCATGATTAGCATGTTTTTCCATCACTCATCAAAACTCACTCGTGACTCATCCAATTCATGAGGTCCTTGGTATCTTTGGAAAGTGCTTTAGTCATCTATGGGGGTTGATCATATTTATTAAGCCTGCTTTATGAACTAGCATGAGTTGTCTCATAATAAACTTGATTTTACGTATGAGGGATGTATTATTTTTGTACACTATGGAAATATTTATGGATCATTCTCCACTTCTCTTGTATTCAGTCTCATTATTTTTCTCTCTATTTTCTTCCTTGTGCATGCTTGTGAGAAATCTCTTGTAGCTAGATCTTCATCATGTGTTTCCACATGGCATTAGAGCCTCAATTTCTATAGACGTAACGGTTTTCATTGATTATTTTACTTGTTTAAGCATCCCATTCTCTCTTTCCTTCATTTCCTCTATTGTAGTCTACTGAATAGCATGTAGTAGATACATTGGCACTATGGACAAATCAACATTCACATGACCAATATCCTTGATCATAGCATTATATTAAGTGGTCCCTAAGTCAATTGTTGTCGAATTCACCTGTATTTTCCATTTTGGAGGTATCGACGGCACTTCGACAGGTCTCTCTACAGATGGGCCCCTCTTGGTCCTGCAAAACAGTTGAATATGGTTCCTGCTCCACCGCCACTCTAACTTCCTTTACTGCAGTACAAAGCATCTGTAGTAAATATTTAATGTTGCTTACCAATTCAATGTGTTGTTCATCCATATTTTTGTATCTTTGATTTGATACTTCCTCCATTCGATTTGAAATAAGGTTGTAGTCATTAGTAGTAAGACCAACTATTCCAGTTGTCTTGTTGGCCTCCCTCTTCTTGCAACTCTTCTCAGAATTTTCAGAACATTTTCTTTTATCCCCAAAATTTGGATATGTCAGGGTCACACTGGATTCATTTTTACTATCATAAGGAGATATTTGTGGGCTATCTTCAGTTGGTGGATATCCTCCTTAATTTTGATTATGCTTCTCTGATGGGTCATCTTGTCGTGGCTCAATTTTTGTAGAGATTTGATCCTCTGCGACAAGTTGTCACCATTCTTCGGGCCATTCCTAAATAATTGCGTCAATTTATTTAGTAGATAGACTTTGAAACTATGTAGATAGACACTGGTTATGTGGGTCTTTTCAGGTCTTTAGAAATATATGATGAGGACTGACTGAAGATCTTATATCATTGCAAAATTGTTTGATGGTTTCCTTTATTTTTCTTGCAGGTTTATGAATAATGTACCTGAGTGCCTCTCCTTGTAAATAAAATTCAACATTGTTATATTTTTTTCCTTATGGTTCCCCTTGTCAAACCAAATATTCTGGTATCAAGCTCCTTAGCATGGTGCAAGGACATCTATCCCTTGGTAGTCCGATGGTTCCACCCATGCGACAAATGAAATAAAAATTAATATCCATGAATAGCTAAATGGATTACCCTTTTCTTGTGCATCTGTGGCATCTACTAGTAACTCGTTCAACAAATAGGTTAACCAGTTCATCTAGACGCCTTATCCAAGCTGCTCACCCGCAACAATTATTCTAGCGGTGCACTGGTTGGTCACATCTTTCTTAGAATATTGCTCGATAAAAATTTGGATGCAAACCGAACATTAGCGTCATTGATGGAGGAAATGGAAAATCCTCTCTTATCTCTCTATAAATTATACTTCTCCTTCATCCTATTGGTAAGGGTTGTATCCCGATCCTTTCTAGCGAAGAAGGGAGATCGGTCGACTCCTGCAAGAGGAATTCCTGTGATGGATGGTATTAGCTTGATGTCTACTAATATTTTTTTTGTCTATTCATAGACATCCTCCATGAAAACAAACCAACAGTTGTTTCACCCATGCATTCACTTCTATTGTGCAACCAAAATGTGGCATATGCATCAATGACAACAATCTGGATTTATGAAATCCTCTATCCCACTCCATCGGGACCACATGAATACGCCCATCCTCAATCTCTCTGACAATAGTCATATACCTCTTTATCTCAACTTTAGGGAAATTCTAAAGGTCATGGTCTATGAATCCCATCTTCTGCAAGTTGGGTATAATGTCTGTCATCACATGAACACATTTTGGTATAATTGGCATTACTATCTAATATTTGGAATTTTTACCAATGCTATTAGGTGCCTCGTTTGGTATCGATAGAACATAATCTAGCAACAAACATGCCAACCCAAATCTTGTTGCTTCAGTGTCATGGGGATTTGTTGATATTGGTTTGGGACCAGTTCCACGACCAGGCCATTTTCTTTTTGATGTGTCTGGATGGTTCGACTGTAAAATAAAATCTATCATTGGAAGTGGCTATGAAATAGCTTCTATATTTTCTTCCATAATGGGTGTAGGTGATGGAATTTCGATGTCTGATTCTTGGACAGTGCTTGTTGTTGGTGAAAATATTAAACAATTTTATAACATATATCCAACGATTTAATTGTCAACCTGAAGAGAGCGTAAACTTGTGAGGTACAGACAAAATGTATGCAGGGGTAGACTATTGCTAACTTAATATGCTATTCTAAGTGACTAGAATTAAAAATACATGCAATTGAAATTAAATTAAACTTGCAAAAGCAGAAATGACATGAAAAGTAGGAAATTGCAAGAAATAGATCTAATCTATGAAAGCATAAGATTGCATGAAATGAACTGACACAAAACAACTAATATTAACTTGTGAGCTCACATAAAATCAATACAACTAATTCATAACCAAGACATCAAAATATGAAGAGATCAAACTATCTATTCTAAAATATGAAATCTATTACCACAGGATCAAATCCATGAATATCTAAAAAGATGAACTAGTTCTCTACTACCAAACCACTAAAGAGACCTCTAACCAAAATGAGGAGAGAGCCCTCCTATTTATACATGAATTCAAGATAACTAATCATAATTACAGATCCACTATTCTCTCAACATATCCCTCAAAATACTCAACAAATCTACAACTCATCCCTTTAAATGCTCAACAAATATTGGATGAGATATTCTCTCCACATTTCCATGATCTTCTCCTTGAAATTATCCCACACCTTGAAGATGAAATTCGAATCTGAGGCTAGGTGGTCACTTTTGAGCTTGTTAAAGTATTCAAATAGACCTGTAAGCATCACCAAACTCACCCAAATTTAAAGTATAATGAAAATATGTTATTTTTCTCAATAATTAACCACAAATTCACTCAAAATACTAAAAAATAAACGATTTGAAAAATGGTAATATAAACCCATATTTATTATGAAAGTGGTGAATATTAATGGTTTTATGGAAGAATAATATAGGAATAATGTGACAAATGGTATATAAAAGGCAAATAAAATGTAGGCTTTTTGCGGCTCAACATTCCCCCCAACTTGACTGGTTGCATGTCCTCATGCAACTATGCATTGATTCTCTTTTTTAACTTTTGTCTTTGTAGCTAGGCTTCACATGAAGATGAAATGCATGAGTAGCAGCAATTTTTCTTATGATTGGTTCTTGTGTGACAACCATAAGTATAACAAATGTTGGTTCTTGTGTTTACAACATTCATTTCTTTCACTTGTATTTTTGGTGCAATACATAAGATTTTTAAAAGTATACATGCATTGGAAATGATGAGCCATCAATGTATTTTAGAAATCATTTTCTTCATATTCTGAATCATGCCAATATATATAGCATACTTTAGGAAATACATGCTGATCAATGATAAATGAGATGATGAATATGTAAAAATAGTAATGAATAGATCGCCCCCCTCCCCAACTTAGGATGTATTAGGTTTATGAAAATGTAACATGGTGAGAGAATTTTTCAAATTCATTCATTTTCTAGCATCTAAGGAATTACATGGTTAAAGATTAGAAAACAACATACCTCCAATTACCCAAAAAGTTGATGAAATTATGCAATAGGAATGTGGATGCTACTACTATTGGATCATAGAATGTGAAGTGAAGGAATCCAAACTGCATTGTTGTATGAAGTAAAAGATGAGAGCTAAAAGTAAAACTGTGGTACTCTCATATGGGTGGAAGTATGCTGCTGTAAAACTGTTGATGGAGTCATGCAAAATATATAGTCTTAACCTGCTACAAAACCTGATGGTACAATTCTTACCATCTAAATAAATGTGTTGATGTCGAACATGGAAAGAAGTCATTGGATTACCGACCATTGATGAATGTCATTAACCAATGTTAGGCAATATCACCATTGATGTCAATGAGTACCAAGGTACCTAAGTACATCGTGCAAAGTGCGAATAAATGAGCTGATGTCGAGCCACTTGCAAGATCTAACGATCAAGGGACATTGATGTATTCCTGTGATTGTCAGTGAGAGAACTTAAGATTAAGGCATGCAATCCTCAAGGTACTAAAAATGAACTCTAGTCTCTATCCCAGATAAGGTTTTGAGGTTGATGGGGCAAGACTTGTTGAAAGGTGGGCCTTAAGAAATCCCACATCAGTCAACACGAGTTGTACACAATGAGTGGTAGGACTATAGATGAAAGATATGAGGGTCAAACATTTTTTATGGTAGGGATAACAAATCAATGTAGTCATGGAAAGGAAACTTAATAGTTTTATTCAGAAGGAAAAAGATAAACTAAAAATAAGGAAAAATGTGTGTGACTCAGAAAGGTAGACATGCAGGAAGTTATGATGTATAAGGAAGACTCTAACATGGGTGCCAAATAAGCTTGGAAGAAAAAGAAGGTAAGTATTCATGACATGGCATAATTGGTTTCTGAAAAGTTTCTTTGTGGTAGAAAAATTTCATGACATACATAGAGGAAACTCAACTTCTTCAAGCTTTTAATGGAGCATTTTCTGAAAATTTTCTGCGATTCTAGAAATTCCATTTGTTCATCTTTGAATCTGCAAAAGAGGTTAGCATTTTTCTGCAACAAACTTGTGAGAGCATTGGAAATATAGGAAAATATGTGCTTAACAAACCAATTCGAAGAGAATAAAATGCATTTATACCTGAAAGTGGCAAGGCATGTTAAGCAACCCTTCTTGTCAAAACATGTTCTTGAGTAACTTGAGAAAACAAGTTAGCGCAACAAACATAAAATTTAAGAAGATTCTAGGTTCATTTATAATTTATAATTTTTGGGTTTTATTTATTACCTAATGTTTTTATTTATATTTATTTATATGTTTAGTTTTTAATTTTATTTTATTTTTATTTTTTATTATTATTTTTGAAGTCGTTTTTGTTTATATATATATATATATATATTTTTTAATTTGATTTATTTACAAAAACCAATTTTTATGTGCTTTTATGTATATAGATACTAATGTAAGCTTTTACATCAGAGTTTTTACATCATAATGTGTCTTTATGTAATTATTTCACAATAGGGAGAGAGGGTCGACCCCTCTAAAAGCAGACTATCTTAATGATTTGGAGTGTGCAAACAAGCGACAGGTTTGACAGTTTGAATGGCCATGCAAGTACCCGTCTGAATGAACATGTTATTGGAGGTCTGAATAATCATTCACATAAATTCATACCAAATGGCGTGGTTTATAGGAAAATTATAGCAAAACACCTACCTCCCCCAAACCGAAGATGTACCAGGTCCCACTCTACAAAAATAAAAATCAAGAAGGCGTAGCTGCGACAATAGCTGCCTTCGATTTCAAAGAAGATGAAATAGACTGTGATTTAAACTTTTTTGTATCAGGTTTCCAAATTGCCAGAATTTCTTTCAATTAGTGGACGATTATCAAGTTATATCCAATAAACCAAAAATATTTATTTAATAAATCATTATTAAATAATATAATCGTCATAAAACTTTATCATTTTAGTTTATCTAAAAAATGACATTATTATTAAAATAAATAAATATTAGAATTTTATATACCAAACTTTTAAACAATAAGGATTTGTAATTATGACGATTTCTTAAAGAATTTTATGTATATCAAAGTTTATAAAAATTTCAATTTGAAAAAATTATCAAATTTTACTGAGTCTATACTTCAACCAAAAAATTACTATTCTTTTTCCTAAAATTATAATCTTTATTTATCTTATTACACATACAAATTTATTACAATAAGGATACCTAATAATATATACATTTTGATAAAAATATATAAAAAGAATACTTAAAATTTAATAATTAAGTATTTTTATTATATTACATACCAAGCTTTATTTTAATTCATATCTTTCAAACAAAAACATTTTATAAATTAAAATAACTAAACGTTATGCATAGAAATGCAGTGTCCTTATTCACTTATAAAATAAACACAAGTTAAACAAGTGGAATAAGCAACAAAGTTGCTTAGTACCTGCCTCCTAAGAAGAGATTGAAAATATATAGCAATAGGATAATTTTGCTATAAAAATATATGATAAAACAAATATAATTACAATTTGAAAGAAATTAAATCAAAAATGAATTAAAAAATGTCCATTTAAATACGATATAGGTTATTGCAATGTAGCATAAAACAAGCATATTCAAGCTTCCTTACATACTTCTAGTAATATTCTTGACTTATATTATAAAATATGCAAGTTTATTTATAGACTAGCATAAATAGGAAATGAGAAATAATAGCTTATAAGACTATAAATTAATATCATTGTTGTGAGAATAGTTTATTTATATTTTATTATAAATTTATAATGTCACTACAACAAAAACTGGATTTAGCGTCGAATTTAGCGCCGGATTTTAGTGTAATTTTTTCATAATTCTGGTGAACAATCCGGCGCTAAACCAGGCGCTATTGTACATTTTCGTAAAACACCGTCTATTGCATCTTTTTTTTCGTCCTTTTTAACATCTATTTTTGTGTCCATTTTTGCACCCAATTTTTTGCATCTAATGTTACGCCTTTATTTGTGCCCAATTTTTCAACTTCTATTGCATCTTTTTTCGCGTCCTTTGTTACATCCCTGTTTGCACCCAGTTTCACGCTCATTTTTGCATCCAATGTTTCGTCTTATTTTGCTCCTAGTTTTTCATCGAGTCTTGCACCCAATTTTGCACCATGTTTTACATAAAATTATGTGTCCAACTCTGCATCTAGGTTTGCATCCAATTTTAGGCTCAATATTGCGTCTAGTTTTGGATCAAAATTTACTTATAATGTTGCATCCCCATTTGCATATAATTTTGTATCTTGTTTTACGTATTTTTTGTATCCATGTTTGTGCCAAATGTTTCATCTCATTTTACGTCATATTTTGCATCTAGGTTTGCACCTAGTGTTGCATCCCGATTGATGTCTGTTTTTGCATCTATGTTTGAGCCCAATTTTGCACCCAGTGTTGCGCCTAGTGTTGTGCCTAGTTTTGCACCCATGTTTGTATCTAATATTGCATCTAGTTGTGTGTCCAATGTCGCATCCCATCTTGCATTCAATATTACGTCTAGTTTTACATCCAATGTTTTGTCCCTTCTTGCATCTAAAATTGTGTCTCATTTTAAGTTTTTGTTTGCGCCAAATGTTGCTTCCAGTTTTGCGCCTGGTGTTATGCCTAGTTTTATGTCCATCGATACACCATATTTTGTGGTCAATTTAATGTCCAATTTTACATCTAGTTAGGAATCCACTTTTTCATCTATTGTTGCATCTAGTTTTGGACCTATTATTACATCTAGTTTTGAGTCATTAATTGTGTCTAGTGTTGAGTCTATTTTTGCATCCAATTTTGCGTTTAGTGTGACATCCATTTTTGTGTCCACATTTGCATCTGACATAAGGTCGTATTTTGTGTCCACTTTTGTGTTTGGTGTGACGTCCACTTTTACATCATGTTTTGCATTTAGTATTGCGTCTAATATTGCATCCATCTTGCACTACTACATTTTTTACCTTTAAAAATACATTACAATATCATTAGGGCATGGAGGAATCGAACCACCAATCTCCTGCTTGTAAAGCAGGTGCTCTTCCGTTGAGCTAGCACCCTCTAAGAATCAAGAAGAGGAGCAATATTAACACATAGATTTCATCATTTGCAATTCTAATAAAAGACAATAAGATCCAAAGACAAACATGCATAAAATCCAATTTATTTTTCCAAACACACTAATAAGCAAAAAAATCTACCATGCTTAGGCAACAAAATATCCTAAACAATTACACAATCTTATTTTCATGCAACCATTCAATATCCTCCTACACCCATTTCATGGAAGGTCACCCTTTAAGAGGATAAAATGCTTTAGTTCACTAGTTTTCAAAAAGTGTTGCAACTCATTGGATATGCAATCATATTCCTCGTACAAAAACAAATGAACACATCTTGTTTAACCAGGGCCAACATGTACAAATTTCTTAATGGGAAAATGGTTCATTAATTTGTGTTAATCTCTATATGAAGATTATTATATAAGAACAAAAATTGGAGTTGGATGTGGTGCCTCTATGTTAATTGTTTGAGTATTATGGTAAAAGTCTTTGTAGCATAAGCAAGGAGCCTCTTATGGACTCTCTTGCAACATTTGTGTTGCACCAAGTACTTGCATCACTCTAAAGAAAGGTCAAGGCATAGCATTCACTGTGATGTACAAGAATGCATGAACAATGCCATAATTAGCCTCTCATAGCCCATCCTCACCCACAAATGTCAAAATGACAAGTTCTTGCCTTGCTCTCTCGAAGAATGAGAAGTTGCTCAAGAACAATGGATGGCAACCATTGTCATGAATGCTAAGCTAGATAATGATGGATAGGAGTCCACTTTGAATGAAAACATAATTGATGTTCATGGATTTGTGTGATTTCCTCCTCTCATGCCTTAATTGCAAAGCTTTAGGGTTGCTATATTTTGGGTGCTAAGTGACATTCATGGAAAATCACTAAATGTGAATTCCTAGTTGCCAATTTTGATAACTATTTTTATGCTCTTTAAGCAATTTGGATTTAACATTTTAAATGTTATTAGGTTGTGACATAAGCTACACAACCCATTGTTTATGTATAAATGTGTAAAATGTACATTGATATTATTAATAGTTAAAAGAAGAAATATACAAACAAACAAACTCATCATATCAAAATCACTCTGAATAAGAGCAACAATCAATAGCACTCACCTTCCTTCACATGACAAATGGACTAACTTTGGAGAATTCTATCAAAGTAATATTTATCCCATCATGCAATCATAACATAGCAATAATTATGTATTTTAACTCACTAAACACACAAGGGATATCTTTTTCATAGGAGGGACTACCCACCTACTTTAAGCTTGGACTTCAATATTTGTCATGGTCAGTGATAGTGTTTATTATTACTTGATATTTTCACCTACAATTTAATCTACCTTCATTTACCATGTCCTAAATCATCAATCTTATAAGCAACGAGCATTGATACTTTGAAAATAAACATATAACACTCCTTTCTAGTGGGACCTAATGATGACTATTACAACTAATACTGAATGCAACTACCATCAGTACTTTAAAAATAAACACATACCTCTCCTTCCTAATGACGCCTACTACATCTAATCTACCTTCATGCTCCATGTTCTAAATCTTTAATATTGTATGCAACTACGATTAGTTCTTTAAAAAAAACACATAACACTCCTTCCTATGGTACCTAATGGTACACGTTGCCTAAGGATAAATATATGTTGATTTTGCACAAGAAAAATTAATATATACAACATAATCGGCACTCGCAATGAACAAGTAGTGCAAACTTTATCCCTTCCAATATAGGTTACCCCCTTGAATGGAACTACCATTAGTACATTAAAAATAAACGCATACCTCTCCTTCCTAATGACGCCTACTCAATAATGATACTCTTGGATATCAAAGTTGGACAACTAAAATGTACACAGGAACTATGACACAACACAGTCTTGCACCCATTTTTTCTTAAAATATGCTCACTGCAACAATTAAAGGTGAATGCGTTAAAAGGACTGAGCACTACACAATCATCTAAATATTCTTCTGACTACAAAGCACTCACACTATTATTTATAATCCTGAATTGACGAAGAAAACAATGAATGGTTATCCGTTAGGAAAGCTTGTTCCAGAGAAAAGAGAATGAAGTGATAAACTATTCATGACAGAGACATGGGAGATTATCCACTAAGTAGAATCTACTTTATGCTTCATAAAGAGAGAGGTAGTTCGAGTAAAAGGAATAAATATGTCCTCCATGCTCGTCGTATTGTATTAGATAGTCATCCCAATAGTCGGCTCAAAAACGTTGTGACAGTTATATAGTCTTCCAACAGTCAAATTAATGGTAATGGTAGACAGGCAGCCTGTTTTTTAAATGTTGTGGATTATATTAATGTAGACATGCAACCCTTTATTTATTTGGGGGATTTGGACATAGTATAGTATAGATTGCAATTTGTGCCGCATAATATTGTGTTTTCAATGGTCTAAGCAGAACATAGAGGAAAAGAGTTCAAGGGATAGGAAATCCAAAAGAAATGAGTTTTCTTAGGGCTACTCTGATCACAGTCACAATAACTGTATGCATCTTCTTAGCATTTTCATTGAGGATGGCTTCTTCTGTAGGATCATGCAATACAGGTATATTACTTATCCATAATTATTAATCATAAAT
Source organism: Pseudotsuga menziesii (assembly GCA_001517045.1). NCBI lineage: Eukaryota > Viridiplantae > Streptophyta > Pinopsida > Pinales > Pinaceae > Pseudotsuga > Pseudotsuga menziesii. The sequence goes on from LPNX011036132.1 coordinate 34,052, forward strand.
AAGTATAATTTGAGTTGGTCTAAGTGTTAAGAATATGTTTTTTTGTTTTGTTTTAAGACTTAGGATTATGTTTTTTTGTTTTAAAAGTTGCAAGGTAAAATACATATACATTAAAAAAAATTAAACATTTAATAAGCACCCTGCAGCATAGCATGCTACATGGATATGAACAACAGCTGAGATATAAACCTTTGGATTTAATCCAACTGTTCATATCCCACTAACAGCAGCTAAGAGGTGCTTATGGGATCTGATCCAACTATTCATATTTCACCAGCCTCAACTAGGTATGCTTATTGGATCTGATACAACTGTTCATGTCCGGCCAACTACAGCTGAGGTGCTTATTTAGCACAACTAAACTAAGTACAGGAAAAAAGATAAATTCAGTAGTCAAATCCCTTACAATCAAATCTCTCATTCCATAAATTTGAAGTCGGGCTAAGCTGAAACTAATTATTATTATTGACTGTTTAATACTGTAGCTGATAACTTTATCTTTGACTTTATCTCCACATTGTTTGAATTGCAGGTGATTGTTCCAAGGATGCAAGGGTGTTGGTAACAGATCAAGAGGCAGATAACAACACTATTGTCCCTACTTATAACTCACCTGATTCTGTGACCAGAAAGGACCAATACCAAGATAAAACCAGCACTAGCAAGAAAATTTCAGCGCACGTAAGCTCTTCACCTCAGGTTAACAGGAAAGGCAAAGGATTCACGAGATCAATGGACGTGAAAAATAGTCATAGGAAAACAGATGTTGGGGTTCTTGGAGACTATGTGTAGTCAATAATGATACTCAAAATCGTATCTAGATTCTAAATTTCTTCATCTATAAAGACACAGAAACCCATATGATACACTCTTATCAGCTTTATATTACTAAGCAATGTACGTTAGGAAACATTTTTGCCGATCTATCAATGCCATGTACCTGTTACAAAAATAAAACATGCCACTCAACTGCTAGCTTCATTTTTTGAGTACACGAGATCCTCTACTCAAGAAAGGTCGTGATGAATATAGAGATATCAGTCTTCTTCGTTGAGTACTAAATTTAAAACTAGACTTAGGCTCATTGGATCCATCCTTTCTATTCACTCCATAACTGGCCACTGGACTCCATGATAACTACATCCTGCAGGGGACTAAGACAAGTAGTTCTAAGGAAGAAAACCATCACAGCAGGTTGATTAAAATGTAAACAACAGGACAATCTGAGGAAAATAATATAGGAGTTAGCTAATTTTGGAGCACGTCCCATGTGAATTTGAAGAGAAGTGAAGTTAAACTTCTAGGACAACTTGATTAATAATATAGAATCATTACTAGATCAATTAGTTAATTAAAAATTTGCAATTGATGTGGTCTATTACCACAAACTGCATAATGCAGTATGACAAAATTCTTAGCTTTCTTGTAGGTGGGTATTTTTTGCAGGTTTGTGAGCTGTTTTATCTTCCATTGAAGGGGTTTTGCATACTTTCTGCATATTCTCGACTTTTTTCCTTTCCTGTTCAATGGCATCTTCAAATATGTCCAAAAAACCACCCTAAAACCCCCATGAAAATGTGGTGTAGGAGCAGATTGGAGCAATCTGTATTTGGACATCTGATTTTTTATGTTTTTGGTTCATGGTTTTAACTTTTGACACATTACACATTTACCTTAGTTTGTGAAGAACGATCCACCCAAGCACTTTCTCGTCCTTTGGTGAAATTCTTGCAATGCAATTAGACTACATCAATTAGTATAAAATGTTTCAAATACAACCAAAACATATCTGAAAGTTGAGACTTGAAAACCTAGTTGCTTATCTTGGGATTTTATCTTCCTATTTAACTCTTAGTTGGCAGAGACCACAAATACCATGGCACTGCAGTACATAAATTTTACCATTAAGCATGCCTTCAAGGACAAAATATCAAACAAAATTGTATTCATTGAGTCCCCTAAGACCTTTGTCTGACTTTAAGCTTAAGTTATTGTTGAAAAAAACATCTTAATTTTTGTGTAGTCAATAATGATACTCAAAATCGTATCTAGATTCTAAATTTCTTCATCTATAAAGACACAGAAACCCATATGATACACTCTTATCAGCTTTATATTACTTAGCAATGTATGTTAGGAAACATTTTTGCCGATCTATCAATGCCATGTACCTGTTACAGAAATAAAACATGCCACTCAACTGCTAGCCTCATTTTTTGAATACACGAGATCCTCTACTCAAGAAAGGTCATGATGAATATAGAGATATCAGTCTTCTTCGTTGAGTACTGAATTTAAAACTAGACTTAGGCTCATTGGATCCATCCTTTCTATTCACTCCATAGCTGGCTGTTGGACTCCATGATAACTACATCCTGCAGGGGACTAAGACAAGTAGTTCTAAGGAAGAAAAACATCGGAGCAGGTTGATTAAAATGTAAACAACAGGACAATCTGAGGAAAATAATATAGGAGTTAGCTAATTTTGGAGCACATCCCATGTGAAGTTGAAGAGAATTGAAGTTAAACTTCTAGGACAACTTGATTAATAATATAGAATCATTACTAGATCAATTAGTTAATTAAAAATTTGCAATTGATGTGGTCTATTACCACAAACTGCATAATGCAGTATGACAAAATTCTTAGCTTTATTGTAGGTGGGTATTTTTTGCAGTTTTGTGAGCTGTTTTATCTTCCATTGAAGGGGTTTTCCATACTTTCTGCATATTCTCGACTTTTTTCCTTTCCTGTTCAATGGCATCTTCAAATATGTCCAAAAAACCACCCTAAAACCCCCATGAAAATGTGGTGCTGGTGGAAACTACCTGTGTTGAAGATTATGTAACTTTGAAAGATATTATTGTTGTATTATTGTTGTACATATGATTTTCTTGACTATGTATCCCCATATCTAGATCCCAAATTTTCAAACCATCCTGCAATCCATATCTGAATATGTATCTGTTCCCATGCAAGAAAGCTTTATATTCATGCATTTTCAATCTGTCCATCACGGTGTTTTATTGATCATTGGCTGAGAATTCGTTCATAGGAGGGAGAAACCTTTAAAATGTTGCATTTGGCAAGTTCCTCTTCAATCTGTCCATCACGATGTTTGATTGACCATTTGTTGAGACATCTTCCTCCGCATGACGGTTTCATCGATGTATTGGAGAAGGATATATATTCTTCCAAAGTGTGTCTCCAAATCTAACCATTGGGAATTAATGCAAGGCTGACAACGCAATATGTAAAGACCATATCCCCAGGTTGTTGCACTCAACATCACTGAAAATCCTCACAAAAACACCATCAATCCTTGAAATTATAGAAAAGGTTGGCATGCCTCAGAACAACTTCTGATGTGGCAATCTTGGAAATGAACTTGCCAGAAGTGGCAGTTGCTGAACAAAATAAAATTCTTAATGACATGGATAGGTGTCTTAGCCTCCAAGGATTGTATTGATAAGTGTACACAAGTGGAAAAATAAAAAGCCAAGAGAGTACAAAAGAAGGCACAGGAGAATCTCCGAACTGTACACTCTTCATTAGTAATCAATTTATAGAATACAGATGGGTACAATGCACTACCACATGTACAAGGAGAGAGAGATAGTGGCATCGATGTGTTGTCAAAATAAATAAGAAAGTTACAATTGGAAAATTGGACAATTACTCATAATTTCTTGTTATGAATTGATAAGCCAAAAAGTAATTTGCAGCTTCAGTAGGTGGTGGCAAAGGATATATTCTTTCTGCACCTCTTTAACATTATTAAACACAAATCTTATGTTAGGTACATAGTCCACCTCCATCTAACTAGACAGCTTCTCTAACTCTACATAAATCTTCTGTGATTGTGGGTGTGATTTTCTCTCCTACCAAGAAAGCATGCACCTGTTTATTGATCTCAATCCAACTGCACCCTGGCGTTTTTTCTATTCTCCCATCTTTCATCATTTTCCTCAACTTTTGAACAGGTTCCCACTTGCCAACCACTGCATAGATGTTTGACAACATCACATAAGGTGCAGCATTGTTAGGATCCAACTTGAAAATGCATTCTGCCATATTTTCTGCTAAATCTATATTAATATGGACCCTGCAAGCAGCAAGTAAAGAACCTCATATGGTAGCATTAGGTTCAACTGGCATTTTCTTGATAAAATCTTGAGCATCATCTAGGAGCCCAGCACGGCCAAGCAGATCAACCATGCAACTATAGTGCTCCATTGTAGGTGTGATGCGATAATATTGACTCAGAGACTCGAAGTACTGCCACCATCATTCACTAAGCCTGCATGACAACATGCCGACAGAACACCAAGGAAGGTAATATGGTCTGGATTACAACCACAACGTTTCATTTCTTCAAAAAGTTGGAGGCTTTGTTTTCCAAGACCATGCATGGCATACCCAAATTCTAACGCACCATTCCTAGTGTAGTTATTACGATTTTAAAGCAGACACACATCCATAAAAGCAAGGACTGAGACAGTCGCATCAATAAGAAATTGTCATGGATTTTAAAC
>LPNX011036158.1:0-15585 GCA_001517045.1 Pseudotsuga menziesii
CAAGGTGACAGCCTTGACTCGAGACTTGCCCCCAAGGACACACCGAGTGGCTTGAAGATTTCTGCCACGTGATCCAGGTGTGTGAAAAGGCGGCAACAGTCACCTTCTCCTGCTGCAATCCTGCCTCTGCTATTTATAGTAAGAAGATATTTGACGATAGATCCACTTGAAAGATGTGATTTATAGCTCTCCTTTTCGTGCTACATTTATCATAACATGCCTTCGATATTGACATGGATGCCTCTACCTCAATGAATGCTCCTTCCTTCGGGGGATTTGCAACCTCCTCATTGTGTAATTAGTCAATTTGTTCTCTTCAGTTAGTGTAACTTAATGAGTGTAATTTATTCAATTTATTCCCAAGACATCCAAACACCAACTTGTATCTACCCTCACAACTAATGTGGCATATTACATTTAATGTCATCTTGTGCGAAGGTGTTGGAAATGAAGAATATTTCACTCATCTTATTGTGACTTCCACTACTTTTTGAACACAAAGGAAGTCATAATCCTATAGTTGTAATACTTGCAAACTTGACTCAAATAGAGTATAGAAATGAAACTTTAGTTCAAACATAAAGGGAAAACTTTAATCAACGTTTATGTATCAATGCCAATAATTACCATACTAACATATCTGTAATTTAGTTAATTATGTTGGAACACGTCATGTTTCTTGTATAATGGAACTAATACCTTATTTTTTGCTTCTTATGCAGGGGTAGACCTCATTGTTTTGATAAAGAAACTTTTGGAGATGAGAAACTCATGTAACAGAGTAAGAAAAATTAGAAGCAATATGCCCATTGAAAAGGAAAACGAGGTAAGAGAAAAGGACAGGATGGGAATGGAAAGAGTGAGACATGGTATAGACATTTCCAATGATACTTCGGCTGATCCTAAAAAAGTTGATGAAAAAAAACCCTCTAGTTCAGAACCACAGGTGAAGCGGTTACATCCAACAGACCCAACTCAAATCCCAACATCAACACAATCTCCAGCCAACAATCCATCAATGATCCATGCTAAAGCTCTTGATGACATAGGTATATTGAGAGATGGTGATTTTCATGCATTGGACATAGGAGAAATGATTAATTTGCAATATATCTAAGAATACCACAACCATGTTGAGCACACTCCCAACATGTACCAACATGTGAATGAAGCACCAAAATAAAGAAGCTCTAGGATTCGTATCTCATGTCCACCTTCCCTACCTTGACTGTCTAGTACAAGAAAAATGAATCCTAGACATATCCATGTGGATGAAATTTATCTCTCAGGCCTTGAAGGTAAGTTGGCCAAACGCACTATCGATTGGCAATGTAGCAAATTAATGAATGAATATTTTGAATCCAAAGGCGATGCAGGTAAATTTCAATTATTACTATGTTTGTGAAAGTCAAATTGTTTAGTTATTGTTAGCAGAATTATGGGCATAAAGATGGTTAGAAGTTCAGAGGCTAGCAATCATATTTTTAGAAATCTCCAATCTACTTTTAATGTGATTGGGAAGACATATCATACTAAATATTTTTGTGTGGCTTGTCGTGTGTTATCAGAATAAGTTGTAAGCAAATCCACATGAAAACATCTCCTCTTGTCACACACTTCTCACGTACTTAAATTAAATAGAAAAACTGTTAAGAAGTACTATGTTATAAGAGAAAATATCGAGACTCTAAGATGAAAAGATTGTTGGGATTTTGTTGGCAGGTTTCCTCGTCGAGACATGAATCTAATTGATGCTGTTAAGGAATTAGTACAAAATTTTTGTCATGATCATACTAGACCTTCATCTAACCAAAGAGATTTTCTAAAGCTAAGAAAAGGTTCTTGTAAACGTGAACCCCATGTCAAACACTTCCTTGACATGACATAGACTAAATTCTATGAGATATTTAGGAGAGAGCACACACAATTGAACCTGGGCCAAAGGTCCTTTGAGAAATGTAAACCATGGTACATTCGTGTATGCATTGATCAAAACACATGTTGTTTTATATACCATGTAGAATATGAATAATTTTATGACACGCATAAACATATATTTTGTGATTTGCATACTAGCATTAAGCAGGGTTGCAATGAATCCATAATACCACCGAATGCATCGAGATATTTTATCAGCAGTGCCATGTGTCCAAGACATGAAGGACAAAAATACTATGGAAAATCATGTCTATATGGGAATTGTTCCAGGTGCAGTGGGTTTTCTCTTTTGAACCGTTGCATTCATGGAAGCGATGAGCATCAATTTGGTAGTATGATCATGGAGATGCAGAGATTCAAGTACGTAAGCTATCAATCAGATAGTGCGAAGGAAAGTAAAAATATTACATTGGTGAAGTCACATGTGCAAATGATTATTTCGTTTTTTCCCTCTTACATGTTCAGTTTCTACATATACAATCTTTAAAGGTCACATTCTAATACCACCCTTGTTTTCATGGTAGCAGGTAGGAGTATGTGGTTTTTTTATGGAGTTCTACAAGAAAACCAAGCAGTATGTTTAGCATGTGCATGTAGCGCGATGGTAGGATAAGTAGTACAAAAAATGCAGGGACAAATTTCCCATTGGGCCCATATTGTCAATTGTGAATTTTGCTAAAAACTACACCTTTAGCCACAAAATGAATTGAGATTCAATACTACCATTGTGACCAAGTCAGCATCATGGTACATATTACGTATAGCCATGGCCCTGAGATCAGCATTACCAACAAGATAATACAGAAGGAGTCAAACTTTTACATAAGTGATGACAAATCCCATGATTTGCATTATGTGCAACATTATTTTCGAATTTTCTATGATCAGCTAAAGGAGGGATATATATAGATGGATCAGCATTGGATATGGTCAAATGTTTTTGCAGTCCAGTAAAAAAATGCCCGAGTCTTCTAATGGATGAGTATGTTGCATAAGACTTACAATGTGCCGCATATATGGAACTACTTTGAGACTGAGCACAACAAAGGTGAACATGACAGGGCCGATGCATGCATTAAGACCACACTATATCAAATATGCAGAATCCATAGTTAAATATGTAGAATCCATAATTAAATGGTGCTCTGCAACAATGTCAGACCGAACTAAAGTGCAACATACATCAACAGGGGCACGAAGGGAAGCTAGGAAAATTTGGCAAGTGGTTGACATATATTGATCTACTTCCTATAGTTTTGGCACAGTATAAGGAACACATGGATTTCATTCGGTTCGAAGGTCAAAAACCCCCTGTTTGAAATATGGATGCAGAAAATTGCTTGCTTTTGCAGCCCTTGTAGCAGCTATGAATGGGATGAATGTGAACGCATGGCTTGGGTTGATGATTGCAATCGTTTGTCACTTGCAATAGAACCACATGTAGTCATTGAAACAACCCACTTGGAGGAGGTCCAGTGAGTGATTTTGATAGACTATGACCATATCTTTGTTCTTGTACATCCAGGACACATATATGCAGTTGTTTCCCCAAAAGACAATGAATGGGGCACAGATTATTGGTTGGAACGATGCATTTGAGGTAATACAATTATGAATGGATCATTGATTGATGATGAAGGAAATGAATTTCCTATTGGCTTGATGGTGTTTGAGGGTGAATATCTAACACTAAATGGGAAATCAAGAAGAACTAGTGGGCATGTATTCATGGATTACAGACTAGGTCTTGTGGTCTATGACTTCACAAGCTTGATTGTTGGCACAAAAATACATCTACAGAAAATTTCAAACAAGAACTCAACCAAGCTACATTACTTATTTCCTCATTCATAGCATGATATATTGATGGAGACAATTAGCAACAAAGAGGACCAAGATGGCTATATTGAATGAGATTGGGTAATTATGCTTATACTCTTCTTACACTAACACTTCTACCATAAACGTTCAAAAAATTCTATGATATGAATATTTATATATGTTAAACACTCCTCCTTCAACTTGCACAATGTAGTTCACACTCACAATGAGGCATGGGCAGGGATGGTGCACCATTCCCAGGGTTACATGGAGCCCACTCAAGCAAAACCCTAGATTGCGAAATATGTCCTCGAGGTATGCCTAGGATGTGCGGAGTCGGGGGGGGGAGGCCACCCTATCCATAATCCCATGCCATGATCCCAACGACACCGAAGGTTTATCTATCGAAACCTCGGTCAATTTTATATGGTGAGTTGCAGTAGGCTTGCAAAATCCATGCAGGGACGCCTAGGACAATTCAAGGTCGGGGTCCAAAAACCAAACCGGGCGGCAATTTCTGAATCCGTAGGCTCCTACAAGTTCCTTTGGGCATGGAATCCATATGCAAGCCACCTCAGTTTCCTGACATAGGTTTTTACAGTTCCGGTGCACCATTTCCAGGGTTGCATGGACCCCACTAGGGAGAAACCCTAGTTTGCAAAATATGTCCTGGAGGCATGCCATAGTCGTGCAGAGTCATAGGGGAGGCCACCCTAGCCATAATCCCATGCCATGATCATAATTGAATTGATGGTTCCTCGATCGAAGCCCCAGTCAACGTTCTATGATGAGTTGCAGTAAGTCTACAACAGCCGTTCACGAACGCCTTGGCCAATTCAAGGCCAGGGTCCAAAAAACAAACTAGGAGGCGATTTCCAATTTTGTCAGCTCCTGTAGGTGTGTTTGGGAATGGCTACCACGGGCAGGCCACCCTGACCATCTGGAACATGGTTTTGCAGGATCGGTGCATGTTTCTAGGGTTGTATGGTGATTACTGGGGCAAAACCCTAGTTTGCAAAATATGGTCTGGAGGCATGCCCAGGCAATGCAGAGTAGAGGGGGAGGCCACCCTGGCCATAATCTTGTTCCATGGTCCCAACAGAATGGACGGTTCATCGATCAAAGCCTCGATCAACATTCTATGGCAATTTGCAGTAGGCTTGTAAAAGTTGTTTAGGGACGCCTCAGCCAATTCAAGGTCGGGGTCCAAAAACCAAACCGGGTGGCGATTTCTGATTCCGGTGGCTCCTGTAGGTGTGTTTGGGCATGGCCACCATGGATAGGCACCCTCGACCTTCTAGCACAGGTCTTTGCAGGTTCAGTGCATCGTTTCCAGGGTTGCATGGTGGTTACTAGGGGGAAACCACAGTTTGCAAAATCTTGCCTAAACGCATCCCCAGGAGCTATTTCATGATGAGTTATACCTATATCTCTTGGGTTTTGTGCCTATGTGAGATATCATTTGTGTATTGTCTCTACTGTTGGTTACCATTTCTTGTGCTAATCTATATTGCTGGTTGGAAGTTCTTATTAGAAGAAAAATTAAAAGAACATTAACACTTAGATTGATATGTGTATGTTTTTTGTGAAATTCCTTGTGTGATGTCTATAATCTTAAGTGGACTTTGTTATTGTGCATCATATATTCATATGAAAAATTGTTCTAATCATATACACTTTTTGGAAAACTGGAACATCTTTCCCAATGTCTATACAATGGCAATTCATGCCCTATAAAAAATATGAAATATCATTCCAAAATGCACATCATGGCTAGTGTCCACCGTATTTGCATGGCCTAGTGACTTCATTGTGTGTCAATTTCATAAACTAGGGTTTTGCTCAGTTTCCTTCAATGCAACTCTCACATTGGTGGGTCAACTCTGCAAAATCCTCCACTGTGCCAGTATTGGTAGTGTTCCCATATCGGTATTTCCCATACACACTTGTCGAATCCAATGACATGCAATCTTGCTGCTCTGTTTGGTTTCTCACTCCCAGACTGAGAGTCACCAAGTGTCCTTGAATGAAATTTTCATGCGACTTTCAACTTGACAGAACTCAACAACCGGAGGTCGAATCGACGATTCGTCAAATCCATTGGTCTCCTGGAATATAATTACCTCTAAGGGGGCCTCTCCACCATGTTTTCATGTCCCAGTCACCTCATTGTGCACTGGTTTCGTAAACTACGGTTTTGTTCAGTTTCCTTCAATGCAACTCTCGCATTGGTGGTTCAACTTTGAAAAAACCTCCACCGTTCCAGTCTTGGTAGTGTTCCCATATTGGCATTTCCCATACACACTTTCTTAATATAATGACATGCAATCTTCCTGCTCTGTTTGGTTTTTCGCTCTTGGATAAAGAGTCACCAAGTGTCCATCAACGACATTTTCATGCGACTTTCAACTCGACATAACTCAGCAACCAGAGGTTAGTTCGATGAACTGTCAACTTTGTTGGTCTCCTGGAATGCCATTACCTCTAGGGGGGCCTCTCCATTGAGTTTGCATGTCCTGGTGACTTCATTGTGCATCAGTTTCGTAAACTAGGGTTTTGCTGAGTTTCCTTCAATGCAACTTTTACAATTGTGGGTCAACTCTGCAAAACCCTCCACCATGACAGTATTGGTAGTGTTCCCATATCAACATTTCCCATACACACTTGTTGGATCCAATGACATGCAATTTTGCTGCTCCATTTGGTTTTTTTCTCTCGGACTGATAATCACCAAGTGTCCTTGAATGACATTTTCATGCAAATTTCAACTAAACATAACTTGACAACCAGAGGTTGGATCGACAAACCGTCGACTTCATTAGTCTCCTGGAATGTCATTACCTCTAGGGGGGATTCTCCATCACGTTTGCATGGCCTATAGACTTCATTGTGCATCGGTTTCATAAACTAGGGTTTTGCTCAGTTTCCTTCAATGCAACTCTCGTATTGGTGGGTCAACTCTGCAAAACCCTCCATCGTGCTAGTCTTGGTAATGTTCCCATATCAACATTGCACATACACAATTTCTTGAGCCAATGACATGCAATATTACTACTCCATTTTTTTTGTCACTCCTAGGCCAAGAGTCACCAAGTGTCACTGAATGACATTTTCATGCGCCTTTCAACTCGACAAAACACGACAACCGAAGGTCGGATCGACGAACCATAGACTTTGTTGGTCTCCTGGAATGCCATTACCTAGAAACCAATAGACCATATACATATAATTCATGTACCTACACTACAACAAAGAAACTAGAGTTTCATGAATTACAAGTAGAAACACATAATTGTATGAATTAGAAGTAAAAACTCATACATGAATTACAAGTAGAAACACATAATTGTATGAATTAGAAGTAAAAACTCATACATGAATTACAAGTATATAGCCAATTAGGGTTTTGGGGATTGAAATAAATTCCCATACAAAGAGATTATGTGTTATTTTAGTATCTCTTTTGTAGAACCACTTATACCATATACCTAAGCTACAAGAGAAAATAGAAAAAAAACTAGGGTTTCATGAACTACAAACCATAAACCTAAAAACTAGGGTTTATAAATTTACACGTATAACTACAAACTAGGGTTTCATGAACTACAAACGACAAACCTAAAAAATAAGGATTATAGATTTACACATACATCTACAAAGTAAAACCATATACTTATGTAAATAAACTTAGAACATATACCTAATCTATAAGAACAAATGTCAAGAAGCGGATATGGTTTCTTGAACTACAAACCACAAACTTAAAAGCTAGGGTTCACAAATTTAGACATAGACCTACAAACTAGGGTTTATGAACTCATTAGGTTTATATCTTATATTTGTTATTCTCACTCAACTAGAAACTAGTATACCATATACCTAGAATATATGTACCTTCACTACAACATAGCTAGGGTTTCATGAACTAAAAACCTAAAACTTGTGGTTCACACATTTTAGACATAGAACTAAAAACCAAGGCTTATGAACTCATTAGGTTTAGATAGTTAGATTTGTTAGTGTCACTCAACTAGAAACCAATATACCATATACCTAGAATATATGTACCTTTACTACAACAAATAAGCTAATGCTTTATGAATTACAAGTATAAACAAATAATTGTATGATATATAAGTAGAGACACATGCATGGATTACAAGTATCAAGCCAACAAACGGCTTCATGAATTGAAAGAAATTCAAATACATAGAGATCAAATTCTATGTTAGTCTCACTTGTTTATATACACTTAGACCATATACCTAATCTACAAGAAAAAATAGCAAAAAATATAGTGTTTCATGAACTACAAACCACAAACCTAAAAAATAATGTTTACACATTTATACATACAACTACAAACTAAAGTTTTATGAACTCATTAGTTTTAGATAATTAGATTTGTTGGTGTCACTTAACTAGAAACCAATAGACCATATACCTATAATATATGTTATGCATGCTAACCTCAGTTAGTTTTTCCTCATTGATTCTAAACCCTAGGTTATGCATGCTAACCCTTAAACTTCAGTTAGCCTATGCCAAAGCAACAAGTACAACAGATCGTTAAAATTGCAAGTGATCAACAATAGAATAACAAATATGTATGTATTCAATGAGAGTAAGCAATGTCAACTTTATCTTCAAATGATATGAATTGCCAAATTTATCAAAATCAATGTTTGCCAAGTAGATGCAACAAATGCAAGCCAACAATAGTCATAATCAATATGATTCTTAGCTCATTAATACTATGAAATTTCCAGTCAATCAAATGGTAAGAGAAGATCATTCCAATATAAATTTCTAGCTTGCAAAATGAGACAATAATTACTATATAAATACCAAAGGAAAACAAGTGCTATCTATTCCAATTCGGACAATGAATAAGACTGCCAAGCTAATGATAACTTTAAGCCAAGTATGACTATCCCAAAATGTTGCTTCCAGTCAAAGTAAAGGTGCAATAGCTATGTCAATTTCAAGTTTGCAATTAGGAAGACAATTGTTAGGTAAATACAAGTGGACTACAAGTATTGTCAATTCCAACTTGGTCAATGAATGGGACTGTCAAGCTAAATGTATTTTCCAACCAAGACAAATCTTACTATGACTGTCGCAAATAGTAATTTCCAGTCAAGCCAAGAGTGCCAAAAAGTACCTATATGATAGTCCTCAACAAAGATGGTATCTTGTACATGTTTTTAGAGGCCTTTTTGGTATTTTAGTAGTGGAAATGTATGTGTATATCAATGTCAAAACTTCTTATGTATAACTGGAAATGTCAATGATATACATAGTCCTCTATGACTGTGTATCTATCAAAAAAGAAGGTAACATTGAAGAGGGAGAGGGTAGCTGTTAGTATGTTGGTTAAATAGGAGTTAGGGTTCAACATAGGGCTAGATGACATTCTTCATGAAATTCACCTTGAGGAGCACATAAATTATTTAACTTTTTATCTTTTGTGAGAGAAGAAGGCTAGGGATTGTGGCATTTGAGAAACCCTAAGGTTACTTGGTGTACTTGTTGTGGAGGAGAGAGAAAGAAACAATCTTACACACTCATTGAATGAGTGACCAACTTTAGTTAGAATTGATTCTTATCTAGGAGTTGATGGTAGCTAGGGTTTAAGAGAGTTTTAATTGTAGATTCTTAGGAGGGATGCTAAGGCTAGAGAAGGGGTTTTGAAAGGGGGCCAAGGTCTAATCCTATAGGCCGAGGATAGGAATATGAGATTCCAAGATTAGGGTTGGGAAATGAGAGAGGATAGGTGGAAATGTAAGCAAGTAGGTTAGGAGATGGAGAAGGAAGGATTTGGAAGGGTAGAAAGCTAGGGTTTTAGGTTAGGTGTCTAGTTAGGTATAGGTCCTTAGGGTTTAGGTCTGCAATAACAAGGCCGAATCTAGGTATGACAAGCCGAGACAACAAATGGAAGGGTCGAGGAGTGAAGGGAGGCTTGACAAACTAGAAAAAGATCTCAATAAAATTATTTGGTAGCAAGAGGAATACTTCATGGGAAATTTTTCTAGATTGAAAAATTATTTGCACTATGATTTATAAGATCGAGTATTTGGTATTTAAATTTATCATTGTTATTGTACACATTTATGCAGTTGTGTATTTTTTTGTTAACTAACCTATAGTGTTAAACTTTTTATGCATTTTATTGTGAACATACATACTTTATTGCTTCGTCAACAATAAGTATTGCAAGCGCATCAACTATAATATACTATTGCATTCGACATAATGTATGCAAATATGTAATCAAAGGAAAAGTAATATAAAGAAGTGCAAAATGATATATTCATATATACAAATTTCTAATCATATAGAATAGTAGTGAAAAATAGAACATCATTCCCAATGTCTATATAATGGCAAATTGTGCCCTATACAAAATATGACGATTCGTGCCCTATACAAAATATGGCAACTCATGCGAAAATGCTGCATCATGGATAGTGTACATAGGAGGGTCTCTCAATCTTCCTTCCCACCCTAGGAGCTCCCAGGTGCACCTCCAAAATAAATCTTCCGCTTCTTTGAGCTAGAGGAAGATCGGTCCTTCTGGCCACTTCAACCACCTCCCCTTGGGCTCTGAAACAAAAACAATCAAATGTCAAATCCTACACAAAATTATACAAGTATAAAAAATAATTTAAAAATCAAAATTAAGTTTTCAAATCTTAAGTAGCTCACCTCAGACAGGACCGTAAGTGGTGACAGGGTTTCCATCCTCTGTGATCCAAGTATCTTGGCAATGCCACCCTACAACATTTAAATAGCAAGATAACTCATAAAATTTACTACCTATGTTAATTTTTATTAATATTGCAAGATATTTCATAATCTAATCAATCTCACCATGAACACAACAAGCTGGTCCTCGGGGCTGGAAGGTGGAGCAGTGGGTGGACAACCTGCTCCGATGCTAGGGTGGATGGCATAATAGAGGATGTAGCCACATCAACGTTGGATACAAAACTAGGGGGATGGTGAGAGAGGGCGTGGACTTGAGTGGGATAAGTGGTGATGTAGGGGGATAAACCTCAACTCGCTGTAGAATGGAATGGGCCACCCTGGAAGGGGAAACAAGGGTGGTGGGGGAATATGGGGGAGGGGGCTGAGGTATGGGATGGGGTGGAGGGATGGGTGAATGTGGATGGATGGTGTATCATGGTCAGAGAGGGGAGGGTGGAAACATGGGAAATTACAAGGGAGGGGGTGGATGGGTGGGGCGGAGGCGAGTGAACGAAGGCTATGACAAAGAAGGGTGAGATGGATGAAAGTGTGGTGATGGATGGGAGGCAAGGGATCGATGGAGTGGGATGGGGAGGGATGCAAGGGATCGATGGAGTGGGATGGGGAGGGATGCAAGGAAAGAGAAATGTATTCTAGGGACTACACCTAGCATATATGGGTGGAAAAAGTTAGTCGATGGAGAAATAGTGACACTGACATGCCTATGTGCTCAGGCCTACATACATATTCATGGCCTCATATATTAGTACATAAAAATATAACTATATAAAACTAAGCCATAAAAATGAAATGAAATTTAAACTTTATTACATGATATCTGTACATGAGGGGATCTGTTGATCCCCAATGAGGATGGATGGTCACTCACTCCTGCGGACACCTATTGAAACACAAAAATATTTAGATTCGATTACTAAATATTAACTACACTGGATGACAATATTAATTACTAACATTACATTTAATTACTGAAAGAAAAATACCTATGTGTATGGTGTCGTGATGTTCTCTGCAGCTGCCAAGGCTCCATCTAGGTTGAAGGAACCAAAGTCCTCCCACCTGGGTGCTGAAGACTCAGCACTGAATAGTTGTACATTAAAACAAATCAAGTCATCAACATGAGATTCTAAGTTAAATTTATTATAAATTATGTGATTGCATAACGTATAATCAATAATTGAACATTAAACAAAAAAATAACTAACCTGTTGTAGGTATATCTTTGTGGCATGCTCCTGCATGGGAACCAGGGATGATTTTACGGAACCATACTTATTTAAAAGTGTATAAATGTTGGCAAATATTACCAATTCTTAAAACGCCAACTATAAAATGATTGGCAATATTTTTCAAAAACATTTTAATTTCGAAGGATTTTATATCATTTATATAATAATTTGGCAATTTTTAGGGTGAAAACATTTTACCCCATCAAAATTGGGTGAAATAGGGCTTCAAAAAATGCAAAATGGTGAATCTTTTTTGGGAGAAAAACATGGAAAAATAGCCCACTGTGCTCAAATTTGCCCCTAAAATTATCCCTGATGGGAACATGGCATGGATTCCCACAGTGAAAACAATGATGTGGCACTAGTCTCGTCCAACTGGATGGATCATATTGGCTACCACATATAGCTTCTCTCCCTCACCCACGACCAGTAGACCGTGCAAAAGTGTGTATCTCGGGGTGGTCCTGCACACTCTATGAGGACATAGCAACAAATGTGGTATGCCTCAAAATGTGTCATGTGGCACGTCTAACGGACTCATGGATATCATCTATCCCGCTACCTAACCCATGGGGTTAAGGAAGGGGGTTTGGCTCTCACCTAAGTGAGGGAAGTACACTGAGTGGGTCTCGATGGGCGTGAGGTCAAACTTGGGTTGAGCCAAAACCAACGCCTTAGAACTCAGTGGTGTCGAAGTAGTTCACATGGAACCTTAACACAAAATCGACCCACAGTTTCTTAGTAAAATACTGTGGAACCTCGACATTGTTGCATGGAGGCTTGTCAAAAGCCATAAACCATCTCTTCAATTTTCTCTCTATGGCTAGTAATTACACCAGTCCATGCAAACTCGCCTCTTCCTCACATCTGGAGTCTGTCATGTTCTCAGATCTATAAATTTGCTCCACAGTTGGGCTTTTGTGATATTCAGGTCTTTTATATATTCTTTGGATATACCATTTTCATACTTTTCTCTCATTTGAGCCCTATATTGGCTCAAATTACTTATCTCGATGTGGGCAATGTTGATAGACTCGATTATGCTTTGTAGTGATGTGGCGAGGGAAACCCGAGAGGGTACCCTGGTGTTCTTCAGCTCATCACTCAATATCCTTAACTGGTTTAAATATCCATGTAATTCATCTTTGGGGTTTTCTAGTGGTTCACCAAATTCATCTTCGGGGTTTTCTAGTGGTTCACCATTGAGTTCTTCATTAAATTCAGGGTTTATTGGGTCCTCTGATTGGTTCGTTTCACTGCTTTGTTGGGATGGTTCATTGGTATTTGTCATTATGGTAGAGGTAAGGTATCTGCAATATCAAATTTGTTCGATTTCAATTCATTTGCAATTTTTTTTAATTTGATATTTTATTTGAAAAACAATGAAAAACATTAAAAGAAACCAAAAAAACAAAGAAACAACAAAATTCAAATAGTAATCCACCTACCTTATTCCAACTCCTGTGCGTGTTGTTTTGGGGTGCTTGGATGCTTGTTTTGGGCTCCTAGGAGACTCCAACTGTAGCTTGTAAACGTCATTGTGTGCACGCGGGTTTGTGAGTGGAAATGAACTATTTACTGTCTTTTTTTTTTATAAAAAACATAGGGATGCACACACGTGTTTAATGAGTATGCACTAAACATGCATGTACATCCCTATTGAGGTGGCCTTACAGACACACATGTGCATGGCTAGGGGAACGTGTGCGATCCTAATTTCCACATCAACAAGCTGACCTGGATTCGACATAACCGAAGAAGGAATGCGTGCACGCATCCAAGTTTGTGTGCGTGTTCCTATTTTTTTTCCACTCATGCGCTCCCATTGCATCATAATTGGGTAGCAGCTTATTGCGAGTGCCCATATTATTTTAATAATGCAACAACCTCCATAACATTAATACACTGAATTAAAATAAATTGTTATTATTCCTTTTTAATATATATATTTTTTAATATTCTTGACAAGAAAGTAAAAAATAGATTTAATGGATTATTCTTTTATTAATTAAAAATACACGAGGGAATCAAAACTGAAATAGATGTTAAAAGAGTGTTTGTTGAACCACAAGGGGAAAATACAAGTGGCTAAAGTTGCTGATTAAGAACTCAAGATGCAGGAGGCATCCTCCCCAAAATCAAGTCACAAATCATTGTGGACTGCTAAAGAGCAGGACGCTCATAAATGACCAATTCCTAAGAAAGATACTATATAATAGTATGTCCATTTAGCAAGCAAGAGGCAAGTAGTTGATGGGGAATTGATCTGTTAATGTAAGAGATGGTGTATTGGGTGGATTTTTCCCTTGTGGTTCAACAAACAAGCTTAGGGGTTCTGGAGAAAGTGAGACTTGGTTTCTCTAGGAGTTGGTTGGGAGGAATTACTATTTCAATTATGTCTTCCCTACAGTGGTGTCTGCTTCCCTATTCTACTTCTTATCTGTCTAAAACTAGTTACAGTAGAATATCAATTTAACTATGAATCATATTCATTTCTATTTACAGTAATACTACTATGCATTTGTTTTAAATATCTTTCCTACTATGCATTTGTTTCAAATATCTTTTCTACTATACATCTGATCCAAATCACTTTCTTGTTTGATGTATCCTTGTAAAGTAAACTAATAGTCATTCATAAGTTAGTCATTCGTTGGTTCAAGAGTCGTAAAATAATTTAATGAATAATTAAAAAACTGAGCGGGGTTGGATGAACTTAGTAGGTTAAAGGAAGTTGAAATGCCATTCAAACACTAGTTTGAATTTGATTCACTATACACTAGTATGGTCGAGACTGTTCGACAGCCATCAACACTGAGTAATACCTCCAACACACCTTGAAAGAAAATAATAAGGACGCCATTAACGACCAGGGAGGAGTTTTAACAGGTCAAACTACACAACAAAACCATAGAAGGTAGAGCTTCATTCCAAATCCTTGTAGACCAAAACAAAAATGAAAATGAAACATTCAAACATGCCAAAGAACACATTAAAACCTTGCATTAACAATTGCTAGCGTGTAAGACAAGTAGAGGGCCGACATTAAATCTCAGACATGCTATTAAATTCCTGTTTGCACTGTCAACTCGCAACTGGGACAAATCTTTATTACAAAAGTCAAACCAAATCATAACCCTTGTACCTCCCATTGTATCACATGGATAAACCTTATTATATAAGATATCGTGAGGTGGTAAAGCCAAGAATGAACCTCAACTATGGTATGAACACCATAGTTCCCCACTTGTTTAATATTTAAATCAGGCACGCAAACTTTATACCTTGCTCAAGGACCATGGTGTGTACCATAGATCAAACCTAATAATATTTCATACAAAGTAATGGGATAATGACTATGGTGTTTAAACCATAGCCCCCAAAGTCACATTTCTCATAAAAATAGGTTGCAAGCATCATAGAGTTAGGGTGCGACAACTAGGGAAGAGGCTAGCCTTAGGACTAGGTAACCCTTAGAAAAACATGTAGTAAGATAATGATAAAAATCATTAAGAACATCACTTGCATGTGTGGTGCTAAGGCCATCTTTAATCTTATGAAATCACCGCACAAATTTTAACCCATCAAATACAATAAGGAAAATAGTATAAGTCACTATACAAACAAACAACAAAGTATTCATGCAACGGTCATTATTACATGCTATATTATTCAGTTGGTAAAATAGTACATAGATATTTATATATTGATTTTTTTTTTGTGTAGAGAAATTATAGGTGTGTGAGAATAACTATGTCTTCAACCCATTAATCCCCATGGAATCCATGTTTGCACTTCACTCTACTTCACAATAAACTACTTGTTA
>LPNX011036158.1:15761-47665 GCA_001517045.1 Pseudotsuga menziesii
AAACCTAATGCATTTATCTTCCCACCTAAACCTCATGTAGGTGATCCATTAATTCAATGCAATTTTCCTCGGTGATAAAAAATATTTATTTCCCATATCATTAGATCACATTACATCAACTTGTGTGAGTTTTAACCTAATTCATATTACAACTATACAAAACACCACTTGCAAAATGCCATTAATCTAACCACTCAACTAATGTCTTATTCTCGTTTAATCTTGAACAACTACCATAGAATCAGTCTGGACAGTACACTTGTCTCATCCTTGCCAGTAGATGAAAAAGCATACATGATAGTCCACCCTAAAATTCTAACATATATACGCTTGTCCGCTTAACTACTACCACTTAAATTTTGACTACTGCCACTAGAATTTTGAACTACTACCATATAATTAATATCCAAAACACATTTATCTAGCCCTAAACCGTAAATAAAAAATTATAAAAAATAATCCAACCCAAATATCAAATAAAAACACCTATAAACATAAATATTTCAACATAACTGTTAAATGCCACCAGTAACTAATTAACTATTTGCCATGGCGCACTTCCATCGAGCGGTGCACTTATTGGCTACTCTCACAATGCTAAGATGCTTATATATTTTGTCACCTATAATTAATATCCAAAACATAATATGCTTATATATTTTGTCGCCTAATGCACGTCTCCTGTAAATCTTGTATCCCTTTCTAATTTTGACTTCGTCGACGTTTCCAAATTTTGATCTTTCATGGCATCTCTGCAATTCAAGGTGACCAAAATGCTGGCCGTTCTTGTGGCTCCCTCCCTGCCTACTCCAAAAGAGTTTCTATACCTTTCCAATATAGATGATCAAGCAACTTTGAGATTTCATGCTCCCGTTATTCAGTTCTATCGGTTCAACCCATCAAAGAGGGGTGAAGATCCCGCCAGAGTTATCAGAGAAGGGCTGGCCAAGATTTTAGTGTTCTATTACCCTTTCGCCGGAAGAGTCCAATCAGAGGCGCCCGCTGGTAAGCTCGTGGTGGAGTGCATGGGAGAAGGCGTTCTGTTTGTGGAAGCCGATGCAGACATTGCTCTTGATGAATTCGGAGACGTCTAGCTGTCCTTTCCCTGCTGGCAAGATCTGCTGCACAGCGTGCCCAACTCACAGACTATTACCAATTCTCCTCTCCTTTTAATTCAGGTTAATTCATTCATGCTCTGACTCCTGAGTCGATTTTCTTGCATGAATTCAAATCACGTACTTGCCTGCACCTGTAATCGGGCATGTCGGGATTGAATGCTATTTATTCTAATCGAAATTGTGTTTTCTGAAGATACTGTTTATCATGACGTTTTAGGTAACGCGTTTGAGATGCAGAGGGTTCATATTCGCCATGACCTTTAATCACACCATGACTGACAGAATTGGCATCCTTCAGTTCATGAACGCTCTCGCTGAAATGGTGAAGGGGGGAAGCAGGCCTTCGGTTCTCCCAGTTTGGAAAAGAGAAATCCTTCGACCCCGAACGAAGCCTACTTTCAAATATCCTCCCTATGAATACAATCAAATAGAGGACAAAGATGGGAATTTGGTGTCTGCTAACGAGCTGATCCACAAATCATTATTCTTCTTACACAAGGAGATCGAGTGGCTCAAAAGGCAAGCAGTAGGGAAAGGAAAGTGCACAACCTTTGAAATTCTATCGGCTTTTTCGTGGTGTTTAAGAACGAAGGCTGTCCAACTGGCTGCAGAGCAGGAAGCTCGGTTGATATTCACCATGGATGCCCACAATAAACCTGAGTCGCCACTTCCAGAAGGGTTCTATGGAAATGCTATAAGCCTTGCATGCGCTAAGGCGACCGCAGAAGAGTTGGAAAACAAACCGCTTTCTTTCGCTGTGAAATTGATCAACGAAGCGAAAACGGATGTGAATGACGAGTACATGTGATCGGTGATAGATTTGATGGAATTGAAAGGGCGCCCTCATTGCACAGTGGTGAACACATTTTTTGTTTCCGACGTTTCCAAAATGCGGTTCAGAGATGTGGATTTTGGGTGGGGAGGAGCGTCCTACGGGGGTCTGGCAAGAGGAGGGGTGGGAGTAGTACCGGGTCTGGTCAACAACTTCATCTCGCATTGCAATACAAGTGGCATGGAGGGAATAGTGGTTCCCCTTTGTTTGCCTTCTGCTGCCATGCGAATATTTCAAGCAGAAATCAATCATGAATATTTTAATAATATATTCCTGAATTTGTCCATACTTTAATACTCATGTAAAGTATTCATCAACTACCTAGCTCATTGATAGGCTGCTAGTCACTTGAAACAATTCAATAATCTATTCTTAAATTTTTCTATACTTTAATATTCATGTAAATTATTCATCCACCACTTAGCTCATTGATACAAGACATTTAGAAGGAAAAACAATGAATTGATATAAGTCAATTTTGATTTGTGGCCATTTGTATATCAACCATGAGTGGCCACTTTGAGGGTTTTGCAGTATGCTCCTTCGGCTCCTGTCACAAGAGGAAGTCTCCATGATGAGCTCTTCATCTACCTTTCCTCTCTTGTATCCTAAGGTACGTAGGTCAGAACAGGCATTCCATGCTCTCACCAGCTTCGGGTTCTGTCAATCTCCGGGTTTTTTCTTTTTCTTTGTTGTTCTTCTCTGGGGTGGCGCAGTCTTCTGTTTTCACTCCCACCCTTTCTTTCTAGGTTTCTGAACCTGACCTTTTCTATGGGGCATGTTTTCTACTCCTGTACTTGCTTTCCTCCCTTGATGGAAACCGGCGACTGGAGTTCCTCCTCTTACCAGAGGATTAGTACTAACCATTCTCATAAAAAGTGGGAATCTGTCATGGTATTTCTAATGTTGGTTTCCGGTTGACCTTTGATTGTTCTCTTGTCTTGATTGTACCTTGGGTCCGTTTATTTTCGATGGTTTTTGGGTTTTTTTCTACGACGCTTTCTTGGTTTTCCACCTTGGGGGAATCCCGTGATTCCGCGGGTTGAACTCAGGTTTTTTCCTGGGCCATTTCTTTCACTTTTTGTACCCTCTTGGGGTGCTAATGATTTCCTTTTTTTTGCCGGCTCTCTGGGATTCTTTTCTAAAGCTGTCAAAACCTTACGGTTTTGCTTAACCCTTTCTGCTTTGGGGTTTTTGGTCTTGGATTAGCAGGTTAACCCTTGGTTTCTCGATGGGACACAAACCCTCGGGTTTGTGGCACTCAACTCTGTTGTCTTCCCCTGTTGACTTTTGGATGTGGGCTCTTGTTGTCAGTTTCTATCTAGTCTTGAATCCATGCCAGATGTTATGGATGCTGCTCCTAACCCTTCGTCGGGTTCCCCTATGTCAACCTTTGCATGCTCTCGGTGACGTAGGAAAGATAAATCCCACAAAGCTCTAGAGGGGAAGCTTAGATTTGTTTTGGGTCGTGATGTATTCATGGAGCGGGTAGAAAATTTGTGCTCTCGGGCCCTTATTGGCAGACTCGAATACTGTCAAATGGAAAAAAAGGATTGGTTTACTTGGGCCTGAGAGCACTGGAATCCATTCCTTTATTATGTGCCTATGATCAGCTTACTGGCTAGGGGCTGGGTTGTTATTGTCTTTCTAGAATACTCTCATGCTACGACTATACTTAACTCGCTTTGGCGTATTGGTGGAGGCTCTCTGGTTCTGGATAGATGGCATGTGAATTTCGACCCACTGATGGAGCAAGTGAAGAAACGTCATCTATGGGTTTTGTTCCCAGTCCTTCCTTTTCCTCTATGGAGTTGTACCATGCTAGAGTTCATTGGTAATACTATTGGCCGTTTTGTTACGGTGGAGGAGATTTTCATGAAATCTTATGACAAAAGGACGTCTAAGATGCTGGTGGAAATGGACATTTCTATGGGGCTTCCGGATGATGTGGAGATACTGTGCCATGACCGCTTGTTCTCACAACGTTTATATTATATCAACATACCCTTTAGGTGCAGTCGTTGCAGGGAAGTTGGACATCTGTGCAGAGAATGTCCGGTCCTTCGTCAAGGTACAACCTCTCTGATAGCTCAATGCTCCCTCGTGGCACACCGGTCTCTTCCTCCCATTCTGGACGTCTCCATCTCGAGGACCTTATCTCCTTCTCGAGTTCCTTCAACAATAGGTAACTACTTTAGTGCATGCTCTTCCTTTGATGATGCCTCTAAACATGAACTTACTCTTTTGGATTCTGTGGATGGCTGTGCTACTCTTCCCTCTTCTGTTGAGGCTTCTGACCCACTTGTGTCCAGCCCTTCACCTGTTCTGAACCCTACTATTGTCTCCTATGAGGTCCATCCTCCCTCTTTTTCCATGCCCTCTCTTTCTCCTTCATTGGACCCTGACGTCCCTCCTCCCTCTATTTTCTCTGATTCTGATTTCCCTCCTCTCTCTTGTCCTCGTCCCCTTGTTAATACTTCTTCTCCTCGCAGTCCCGTCACTTCACCATCCTTTGCAAACCCCCAACTACAAAAGTATTTGGAAATATTTTCAGCGAAAATGCCCCTCTCCCCTTTGGTATTTCCCCTTGACTCCATTACGTTTGAGAATGTAACTATTAGAAAAAAGAAAAAATCCCCTCTTGAGCTTTTGGATTCAGCTCCTGCTTCGTTCACTCCCTTGTCCACTAGGATTAAGAATGTGGCATGTCATCAGTTGTCTTCTTCCCATAGGGTCCTTAAAGCTTCGACCCCTCCTCAAAGTGGCTCCTAATGAAAATCCTCTATCTTAACATTCGAGGCTTTGCAGGCTTGGCTAAACAAAAAAGCCTCCATCGTATTTTTACTTCTCTCTCACCTGATATTAGTCTTCTTCAAGAAACCATGAACAGTACCTACCCAACTCTGCTAGCTTTCACCAAACTCCGTCCTGGATGGGAATTCTATGCTACTAGCTCCTCTGGGCTCTTAGGGGGCATACTCTTAGGATGGAACCCCCTTATTGTCAAATGTAAATCCTTCCACACTTTTGCTGGAATCCTCCTCAAAGCTCGGTTCACGGGTTCGTCCACTTCTCTTTCAATTTTAAACTGCTATGGCCCCTATCTCCATCGTGAATCTTTCTGGAATTCAGTTGCTAGGGGTGGTCTTCTCTCCGTGCCTAATATGATCCTTGTGGAAGATTTAAATATTACACAGAACGGGTCTGAATTTTGGGGTACTAAGGCTCTTCATGATCCTATTGGTCCCTTTTTCACTAAAATTTTCACTGATCATCAGCTTGCAGATGTTGCTCCTACTTGTGCCGGGCCAACTTGGCACAACGGTAGGTTAGGGGATGAGGGAATTTGTAAAAGGATTAATAGGTTCTTATTCTCCTTTAATCTTGTTAGTCTTCTTACCAAGCACAGGGTTTGGGCTTATCCTTCTGTTGTTTCTGATCACTATCATGTTCTTTTTGAATGGATGGACAACCCTATTTCGTGCCCACTTCCTTACAAGTTTAATCACTCTTGGCAGTCTAATGTGGATTTTGTTAAGATGGTCATAGTGGAATGGCCTCTTCTTACCCTCGAAGCTCCTGTTGATGGGATGGAAGACCTCGCCTTTAAAATTCACCTTCGAAAAAGAAAGGTCAAAGACTGGACCAGAGAAAAAACCTTGGAGATGAGAGAAAAGTCCTTTCATATTGAAGAAGAAATCAAAAGTCTTCTAGATTCTTCGACTTCAGGTCTACTTTGTTCCTGGGATAACACTAGGCTTCTGGCTCTTAGACTTGAGTTACAGAGGTGGATGGATCATGAACTTCAATCTACCAGGCTACAAATTAGATTGACTTGGGCATTGCAAGGTGATGCCAATACTAAATTCTTCCATGCGGTGGCATCGACAAGGAAGAATCATAATGCTATTTGGGACTTGAAGATGAGGGAGGTAATCTGATTGATAATGAAATTGGCATTATGGACTTGGGGGTTAGGTATTTCAAGCAAATATTTGAAGATGACCACTTGACCAACATTGAGGCTCAACTGAAGGTTATATGTTTATTTCCCTCCTTTATTGATCCTGAGGAGAGGGAGACTTTCACCTGCCAGATCTCCTTGAGGGAAGTAGAATTGGCCCTTAAATATTTTTGAAAAGATAAGTCTCCAGGCCCTGATGGATGGCCTGTAGAATTTTTTTTGGCTTTCTTTGATATTTTGGGGCCTGAACTGGTAGATGCGGTGGAAACTTCCAGGAGGGAAGGTAGGTTTACTCCTTCATTGAACTCCATTTTCATAGCGCTTATCCCAAAAAAGGAAAATCCCATTTCCTTCGCTGATTATAGACCCATATCCCTCTGCAACCTGGTTTACAAGATGATTTCTAAGGTAGCTGCTCAGAGACTCAAGCCTTTTTTAGATAAGTTTATTTCTCCACAACAATTTTTATTCTTGAAGAATAGACAAATTTATGAACCCTTGGCTATTACTCAAGAAGTTCGACACTCTGTTAAAACAAAAAATAGATGTGTTCTAATTCTAAAGCTGGATCTTTCAAAATCCTTTGACCGGGTGAATTGGACCTATCTCATACTTATTCTTCTTCAAATTGGTGTCCCTCTAGTGGGTGCAAACTGGATTTTGTGTTGTCTGTCTTCTGCTAATTTTGCACTTATTGTCAATGGTTCACCTTCTAGTTTTTTTATAGCTTCCCGTGGTATCAGGAAGGGCTGTCCTTTGTCCCCGTTGCTATTTATTCTAGTCATTGAAGGGCTAAGTTTTCTTATTAAGGATGCTCAAAACAATGGGAAGATCAGGGGTATTAATATCTCACCTCAGCTTTCTCTTACTCATCTACTCTTTGTTTATGATGTGATTATGTTTGGAACTGGTACTTTTGAGGAGAGGGTTGCATTTAAAGTCATTTTGGATACCTTTTGTGCTTCCTCTAGTATGCATATTAACATGGATAAATCTTGTTTCTTGTACAACAATATGGATGAAGGGCTACTGAATAGGATCTATGGGTCTCTCTCCTTCAAATATGAGCATATTACTAAGGGTTTTAATTACCATGGATATTATCTAAAGCCCCTTGGGTATCTGGCTAAGGACTGGCATTGGCTCATTAATAAATTTAAGAAAAGAATCCAGCATTGGACCTTTCGACTTTTGTCTATTGGGGGAAGACTTGTACTGAACAAAGCAGTCCTTATTAGCTTGCTAGTTTATTAGATGGCCCTGGTTCCTATTCCTCAATCCATACTTGACAAGCTTAGAAGTATGATTTTCTCTTTTCTGTGGGGCTCTTCTGTGGTTAGCAAAAAGTACCATCTTGTAGAATGGTGTTCTCTGTCTATCCCGACTTCTCTCGGGGGCTGGGGCATCAAACACTTGGGTTGGTTCAGCCTTTCCCTTCATCTAAAAGGTTTCTAGTTTGCAATCAATGGGACTGGTATTTGGTTTAACCTTTTGACTGAGAAATGTTTGAAAAAATTCCCAGTGGCAACCTGTCTTCGCAATAAAGAATTTTCTGTAAGAGGTGTTTCAGTAATTTGGAAGGGTTTCATTCATTCCCTATCTTGGCTGGGCAGTGGCTTGCTCTGGAAGGTTGGAAATGGTAAGGCTATTCGGGTGGGCTTGGACCCGATTGTTGGTCTTGGATCTCCTTTTACTCTTCCTATAGACCCTCAGGACTATTTGGAGGATTATGGTATATCTACACTGGACCAAGCAAGAAATTATTCCATAGGTGCACATAAATATTGGTTCACTGCTGAGGATTTGGATCTGGGTGATGACTGGAAGCTTATTTGGGACAATTTTACATTAGGGCTTGAGTATGGTAGAATTATACTCTCAGAACAAAACAACTCTTTATTATGGTCACATGATAAATATTTTGGTGTTCTTACTGCGGCTCATGGATACGAGTGCATTGTTTCCACTAATTGCACTACAGATCTATCTCCTGTTCTAGACCTTCTTTGGAAACTAAACATACCAACAAAAATTCATTGCTTCATCAGGTAACTAGTCAGGAATTGGGTTTTGACTTGGGATAAGCTCCAGCGACGTGGCAGACAAGGTCCGAGCTTGTGTATTCTTTGTAGGATGGGTGAAGATACTATACAGCATCTATTTATTGACTGTTCTTTCTCCATAACAGTCTTCTCTACCTTCGGTGATCATTATGGGCTACCCTTTATCTAGAAAAGCACTGTCAAATCTTTTCTAGAACATTGGTTCAAATGTACTCCTATAAGCTCAGTCTTTAGCTATTTCCCCCTGTTCTTTTTCTGGTGTATCTGGAAACAAAGGAATATATGCATTTTTGACATTAAACATGCCTCTGTATACTCTATACTTAAAAAAATTGACGATCTCATGCATATGTATTCGGTCCCTAAAAAGAAGAAAATAATTAGAGTTATTGGCTCAGGCCCCCAGCTCAGATACCCTTGTGGTTTTTTGATGGGGCTGTTGCGGGGAATCGTGGTGGAGCTGGCTTTATGATTCATTTGAGTGTTTCATACTCTATAAGCTTCACTCTAGGTTGTGGAATAAGTACAAATACCAGATCAGAGCTTCTGGCACTATGGGCTCTTCTTGTGGTGACCTGTCATTTGGGGATCCTTCTCATTACTATTTATGGTGACTCACTTGTCATTATTTCTTGGGTAAACAAAACTACATCACTAAATGCCCCAAATCTAAGTCACTGGTGTGATGACATTCAAACTCTGCTGCAACTTCTCCCTCCTTTGACCATCAAGCATATTTATCATGACCATAACCAGTAGGCTGACAGTCTCTCAAAATAGGCTTTGTTGTTGGATCCCCGTTTTGGGAACTTTACTGAATCTTTGGATGGCATGATCATTGATTATCGAAACTATCAGCTTGTTTAGCTTGTGTTGGGCTTCTGTCCCTTCTCCTTTCTTTGGTACGTATATCTGTTTATATTAAAACTGGATCCTAGCTTACATTGAAGAGACTCTCAACCTTCTTGTTATGCTCAAGACTAGTTAGCTTTATGGTAATTCTCGATCTTAAATTTCAGCAAAATTTTCTAACCTGTTTATCTAGAATGATGGGAAAATCTTGCCCTTGGCAAGCTTTATGCTTTACTATGCCCTTATATTCTGGTAGCTTGGTATGCTTCACTGATTATTTAGTTATCAGAGGGGACCCCAAATGAGTTCCTTTATGCAGTAGCTTGGATTACTTGTAGTAGGCTGATTGTATGATCCAGATGGAGATCGGTGGCCACCCACCTATTCCACTGGCTCAAAAGAATTGTCCATTGTGGCAGTTTCCTAGTTATTTTTCGGCAGTTTTTCGAGTCCTAAACTTCTGGGGCCATTTTGAGGCCTTAAACGACGTTTTTTGGAGATTCGGGGCCAAATGGTTGCCATCGGCATGCATTTGGCCGACCAAAAGTTGTAAAGCTTAGATAGACCTTTTCAACAAGCTATCGAACGCCCAAATCGGAGATTGTATGCAAAAGTTATGACCCCGGGAAGTTGACTGTTCAACTTACCACTGTGGGGCCGCAAACTTTATGACGGTTCATCTTCTAGGGTTACGTTTTGGGACTTTTGGGGTTCTCGCCTCATTATTATTATAAATAGGCCCCTTTGGCCTTATTTTGTATTCAGCTTGGCACGAATGAGCGTAGCGGCCACATCCCTTCTCAGAGATAGCTACCACCATTCTAGCAATTGTATTACAGTCTGTTCTATTTTCACCATTTAATAGAATATGTGTTTACTGTATCTCTGTTATATTTGCAAAATGCCTATTATTATGATTCTGTATATGCTATTTCATTTCGTTTGCACATAAATCCGGATCAGTGGTATCAGAGCAATCTGCTCTTTGATTGTTTCTCGGTGCATGTCCCCGACGAGGTCCGAGTACAGAGAGTTTGGTCTCGAACTAGTTTCACTTGATCATTCTCGCTGTCCAAAACGACCTCCCATGGCGGAAGAAAAGAGAGCCGACGGAGCAGGAGATCCTATCAAGTCGCTGCTCGAGGAAGCCCTCGAGCGACAGAGGAATGAGATGATGGATAGTTTCGCCCAAATCCTTCGACGAATGCCGGGCGCGGCCAGTGCATCTTCAAAAAGCAGCCGATTTGGGGATGTAACTCCCTTCAAGGTACAAGTTAACTTTGATATTCCTTTATTTGAAGGAAATATTGATGCAGATGCCGTGGATAATTGGTTGAATGTTCTAGAAGGGTATTTCTCTGTTCACAATTTTTCCGACAGAGAAAAGATCACCTTTGCGCTCCTTAAGGCAGTCCCCCATGTCCAACATTGGTGGAGTACTTATTGTGAGCAAAATTTATCAGACGAGTCTGAAATGTTTGAAACAATTCCCACTTGGGCCTCTTTCATAGATGCCGTCAAGGAACAATATTACCCTGTGGGAAACTATGATGACCAGTATACAAAATGGACCGTTCTGCGTCAAGAAAGGGACCAGACGGTGTCGGAGTACACCAACAAATTTCATACTCTGCGGACAAAGCTGAGTATCAAAGACTCCGAGCGACACCTAATCCTGAAATATCGTAGTGGTCTACATCGGTACATCTGAACGGAGATGGACTTCCTCGACATCTCTTCACTTGGATCCGCCTATCGATATGCTGTCAAAATCGAGGAGAAATTTCGACAAAAGAACAAGCGAGACTCTGGACCTGCGAATCCACCGCAGAAGCAAGGCAAGGGAAACCCTGGCCCGCAAAACACAGCAAAATAAAATGGCAACCAGTCCCCACCATGAGCAAAAAAGGGAGATCGAAAGACAAAGAAGGACACTGGTAAGCGGTGCGAATTTCATAAAAGCCCTTGGCACAACACTGATGAATGTTGCTCAAAGCAGTCATTAGTGGCCGAGATCAAATATTCAAAATTAGATCTTGATTCTGATTCTGAACCCAATACCACAGCCACAGACAGTGGGAAGCAGATCATTGATGTAGACCCCACTACCACTGTTGCTACTACACAGATTCAACTAGAGGATCCTGAAGATTCAGAGGCAGAGGAGCGCCTATTCCACTCACAGATGTGGGTGAAGGGCATGCCTCTACATTTTGTTGTTGACAATGGCAGCCAAAAGAACCTGATATCAGTAGAAGTCGTCAAGATATTGGAGCTTCCAACAACACCACACCTGCAAGCTTACAACATTGGTTGGCTAAGCCAAGGACGCGGTATCCGCATTACGCAGCAATGCCTCCTACCATATGGCATCAAGCCTTTCCAAGACGAGGTACTGTGTGATGTAGCCCCACTTGAAGTCTGTGATGTTCTTTTAGGACAACCATATATGTGGAAGCGTCATGCTGTATATGAGTCACGTCCTCATAGTGTCATTGTTACTTTGGGTTGAAAACTCTATTGAATACCAGAGACCGCTGCACCTAACAAAGTCTCACAAGATAGAAAGATAAACTCCCACATCAGAAAATTATTCCTCTTCACAATTGCGTCTGAAGGAGAACATAATATCACAGAGACCTCCACACCCTCTGCACAGGGTGTCTCTGCTCATCAGACACAAGAAGAAGACAGAGCCATTGTTTCCTCATCTATCCGAGTACCTCTACGATGCAAGGCCACGCATTCAAGGTGCTCATCCAGGAACAAATCATCCAGACAACAATTACAGCCCTCTTGAGATGCCAAACAAAAGCAGCCTCTTCACTTCAACAAATGTCGCACCCGGAGATCAACTCAACACACAGTTCGAGATATGATATGGGATTCGACGCAATGGAGACCATTCCTTCCTAAGGAGGGAGGACTGATCCAGATGGAGATCGGTGGCCACCCACCTATTCCACTGGCTCAAAACAATTGTCCATTGTGGTAGTTTCCTAGTTATTTTTCGGCAGTTTTTCGAGTCCTAAACTTCCGGGGCCGTTTTGAGGCCTTAAACGACGTTTTTTCGAGATTTGGGGCCAAATGATTGCCATTGGCATGCATTTGGCTAACCAAAAGTTGTAAAGCTTAGATAGACCTTTTCAACGAGCTATCGAACGCCCAAATCGGAGATTGTATGCAAACGTTATGACCCCGGGAAGTTGACTGTTCAACTTACCACCGTGGGGCCGCAAACTTTATGGCGGTTCATCTTCTAGGGTTACGTTTTGGGACTTTTGGGGTTCTCGCCTCATTATTATTATAAATAGGCCCCTTTGGCCTCATTTTGTATTCAGCTTGGCACAAATGAGCATAGCGGACACATCTCTTCTCAGAGATAGCTACCACCATTCTAGCAATTGTATTACTGTCTGTTCTATTTTCGCCATTTAATAGAATATGTGTTTACTGTATCTCTGTTATATTTGCAAAATGCCTATTATTATGATTCTGTATATGCTATGTCATTTCGTTCGCACATAAATCCGGATCAGTGGTATCAGAGCAATCTGCTCTTTGATTGTTTCTCGGTGCATGTCCCCGACGAGGTCCAAGTACAGAGAGTTTGGTCTCGAACTAGTTTCACTTGATCATTCTCGCCGTCCAAAATGACCTCCCATGGCGGAAGAAAAGAGAGACGATGGAGCAGGAGATCCTATCAAGTCGCTGCTCGAGGAATCCCTCGAGCGACAGAGGAATGAGATGATGGATAGTTTCGCCCAAATCCTTCGGCGAATGCCGGGCGCGGCCAGTGCATCTTCAACAAGCAGCCGATTCGGGGATGCAACTCCCTTCAAGGTACAAGTTAACTTTGATATTCCTTTATTTGAAGGAAATATTGATGCAGATGCCTTGGATAATTGGTTGAATGTTCTAGAAGGGTATTTCTCTGTTCACAATTTTTCCGACAGAGAAAAGATCACCTTTGCACTCCTTAAGGCAGTCCCCCATGTCCAACATTGGTGGAGTACTTATTGTGAGCTAAATTTATCAGACGAGTCTGAAATGTTTGAAACAATTCCCACTTGGGCCTCTTTCATAGATGCCGTCAAGGAACAATATTACCCTGTGGGAAAATATGATGACCAGTATACAAAATGGACCATTCTGCGTCAAGAAAGGGACCAGACGGTGTCGGAGTACACCAACAAATTTCATACTCTGCGGACAAAGCTGAGTATAAAAGACTCCGAGCGGCACCTATTCCTTAAATATCGTAGTGGTCTACATCGGTACATCCGAACATAGATGGACTTCCTCGACATCTCTTCACTTCGATCCACCTATCGATATGCTGTCAAAATTGAGGAGAAATTTTGACAAAAGAACAAGCGAGTCTCTGGACCTGCGAATCCACCGCAGAAGCAAGGCAAGGGAAACCCTGGCCCGCAAAACACAGCAAAAGAAAATGGCAACTAGTCCCCGCCATCAGCAAAGAAGGGAGATCTAAAGGCAAAGAAGGACAATGGTAAGTGGTGCGAATTTCATAAAATCCCTTGGCACAACACTGATGAATGTCGCTCAAAGCAGTCATTAGTGGCCGAGATCAAATCTTCAGAATCAGATCTTGACTCTGATTCTGAACCCAATGCCACAGCCGCAGACAATCCGAAGCAGATCATTGATGCAGACCCCACTGCCACCGTTGCTACTGCACAGATTCAACTAGAGGATCCTAAAGATTCAGAGGAAGAGGAGCGCCTATTCCACTCGCAGATGTGGGTGAAGGGCATGCCTCTACATTTTGTTGTTGACAATGGCAGCCAAAAGAACCTGATCTCAGCAGAAGTCGTCAACATATTGGAGCTTCCAACAACACCACACCCGCAACCTTACAACATTGGTTGGCTAAGCCAAGGACGCGGTATCCGCATTACTCAGCAATGCCTCCTACCATATGGCATCAAGCCTTTCCAAGACGAGGTACTGTGTGATGTAGCCCCACTTGAAGTTTGTGATGTTCTTTTAGGACAACCATATATGTGGAAGCGTCATGCTGTATATGAGTCACGTCCTCGCAGTGTCATTGTTACTTTGGGAGGAAAATTCTATCGAATACCAGAGACTGTTGCACCTAACAAAGTCTCGCAAGATAGAAAGATAAACTCCCACATCAGAAAATTATTCCTCTTCACAATTGCGTCTGAAGGAGAACATAATATCACAGAGACCTCCACACCCTCTGCACAGGGTGTCTCTGCTCATCAGACACAAGAAGAAGATAGAGCCATTGTTTCCTCATCTATCCGAGTACCTCTATGATGCAAGGCCACGCATTCAAGGTGCTCATCTAGAAACAAATCATCCAGAGAACAATTACAGCCTTCTCGAGATGCCAAAGAAAAGCAGCCTCTTCACTTCAACAAATGTCGCACCCGGAGATCAACTCAACACACAGTTCGAGATATGATATGGGATTCGACGCAATGGAGACCATTGCTTCCTAAGGAGGGAGGATTAATCCAGATGGAGATCGGTGGCCACCCACCTATTCCACTGGATCAAAACAATTGTCCATTGTGGCAGTTTCCTAGTTATTTTTCGGTAGTTTTTCGAGTCCTAAACTTCCGGGGCCGTTTTGAGGCCTTAAACGATGTTTTTTTGAGATTCGGGGCCATATGATATCTATCAGAATGCATTTGGCCGACCAAAAGTTGTAAATCTTAGATAGACCTTTTCAACGAGCTATCGAACGCCCAAATCGGAGATCGTATGCAAAAGTTATGACCCCGGGAAGTTGACTGTTCAACTTACCACCGTGGGGCCGCAAACTTTATGGTGGTTCATCTTCTAGGGTTACGTTTTGGGACTTTTGGGGTTCTCGCCTCATTATTATTATAAATAGGCCCCTTTGGCCTCATTTTGTATTCAGCTTGGCATGAATGAGCGCAGCGGCCAAATCTCTTCTCAGAGATAGCTACCACCATTCTAGCAATTGTATTACAGTCTGTTCTATTTTCGCCATTTAATAGAATATGTGTTTACTGTATCTCTGTTATATTTGTAAAATGCCTATTATTATGATTCTGTATATGCTATTTCATTTCATTCACACATAAATATGGATCAGTGGTATCAGAGCAATCTGCTCTTTGATTGTTTCTCGGTGCATGTCCCCGACGAGGTCCAAGTACAGAGAGTTTGGTCTCGAACTAGTTTCACTTGATCATTCTCGCCGTCCAAAACGACCTC
Organism: Pseudotsuga menziesii; assembly: GCA_001517045.1. Classification (NCBI taxonomy): domain Eukaryota; kingdom Viridiplantae; phylum Streptophyta; class Pinopsida; order Pinales; family Pinaceae; genus Pseudotsuga; species Pseudotsuga menziesii. The sequence continues at coordinate 30,828 of LPNX011036158.1, forward strand.
CCATGGCGGAAGAAAAGAGAGACGACGGAGCAGGAGATCCTATCAAGTCGCTGCTCGAGGAATCCCTCAAGCGACAGAGGAATGAGATGATGGATAGTTTCGCCCAAATCCTTCGACGAATGCCGGGCACGGCCAGTGCATCTTCAACAAGCAGCCGATTCGGGGATGCAACTCCCTTCAAAGTACAAGTTAACTTTGACATTCCTTTATTTGAAGGAAATATTGATGCAGATGCCCTGGATAATTGGTTGAATGTTCTAGAAGGGTATTTCTCTGTTCACAATTTTTTCGACAGAGAAAAGATCACCTTTGCGCTCCTTAAGGCAGTCCCCCATGTCCAACATTGGTGGAGTACTTATTGTGAGCAAAATTTATCAGACGAGTTTGAAATGTTTGAAACAATTCCCACTTGGGCCTCTTTCATAGATGCCGTCAAGGAACAATATTACCCTGTGGGAAACTATGATGACCAGTATTTAAAATGGACCATTCTGCGTCAAGAAAGGGACCAGACGGTGTCGGAGTACACCAACAAATTTCATACTCTGCGGACAAAGCTGAGTATCAAAGACTCCGAGTGGCACCTAATCCTGAAATATCGTAGTGGTCTACATCGGTACATCCGAACGGAAATGGATTTCCTCGACATCTCTTCACTTGGATCCGCCTATCGATATGCTGTCAAAATCGAGGAGAAATTTCGACAAAAGAACAAGCGAGACTCTGGACCTACGAATCCATCGCAGAAGCAAGGCAAGGGAAACCCTGGCCCGCAAAACACAGCAAAAGAAAATGGCAACCAGTCCCCGCCATCAGCAAAGAAGGGAGATCGAAAGACAAAGAAGGAAACTGGTAAGTGGTACGAATTTCATAAAAGCCCTTGGCACAACACTGATGAATGTCGCTCAAAGCAGTCATTAGTGGCCGAGATCAAATCTTCAGAATCAGATCTTGATTCTGATTCTGAACCCAATGCCACAGCCGCAGACAATGGGAAGCAGATCATTGATGCAGACCCCACTGCCACTGTTGCTACTGCACAGATTCAACTAGAGGATCCTAAATTTTCAAAGGCAGAGGAGCGCCTATTCCACTCGCAGATGTGGGTGAAGGGCATGCCTCTACATTTTGTTGTTGACAATGGCAGCCAAAAGAACATGATCTCAGCAAAGGTCGTCAAGATATTGGAGCTTCCAACAACACCACACCCGCAAGCTTACAACATTGGTTGGCTAAGCCAAGGACGCGGTATCCACATTACTCAGCAATGCCTCCTACCATATGGCATCAAGCCTTTCCAAGACGAGGTACTGTGTGATGTAGCCCAACTTGAAGTCTGTGATGTTCTTTTAGGACAACCATATATGTGGAAGCGTCATGCTGTATATGAGTCAGGTCCTCGCAGTGTCATTGTTACTTTGGGAGGAAAACTCTATCGAATACGAGAGACTGCTGCACCTAACAAAGTCTCGCAAGATAGAAAGATAAACTCCCACATCAGAAAATTATTCCTCTTCACAATTGCGTCTGAAGGAGAACATAATATCACAGAGACCTCCACACCCTCTGCACAGGGTGTCTCTGCTCATCAAACACAAGAAGAAGACAGAGCCATTGTTTCCTCATCTATCCGAGTACCTCTACGATGCAAGGCCACGCATTCAAGGTGCTCATCCAGAAACTAATCATCCAGACAACAATTACAGCCGTCTCGAGATGCCAAAGAAAAGCAGCCTCTTCACTTCAACAAATGTCGCACCCGGAGATCAACTCAACACACAGTTCGAGATATGATATGGGATTCGACGCAATGGAGACCATTGCTTCCTAACGAGGGAGAATGGATCCAGATGGAGATCGGTGGCCACCCACCTATTCCATTGGCTCAAAACAATTATCCATTGTGGCAGTTTCCTAGTTATTTTTCGGCAGTTTTTCGAGTCCTCAACTTCCGTGGCCGTTTTGAGGCCTTAAAAAACGTTTTTTGGAGATTCGAGACCAAATGGTTGCCATCGGCATGCATTTGCTTGACCAAAAGTTGTAAATCTTAGATAGACCTTTTCAACGAGCTATCGAACGCCCAAATCGGAGATCGTATGCAAAAGTTATGACCTCGGGAAGTTGACTGTTCAACTTACCACCGTGGGGCCGCAAACTTTATGACGGTTCATCTTCTAGGGTTACGTTTTGGGACTTTTGGGGTTCTCGCCTCATTATTATTATAAATAGGCCCCTTTGGGCTCATTTTTTATTCAGCTTGGCACGAATGAGTGTAGCGGCCACATGTCTTCTCTGAGATAGCTACCACCATTCTAGCAATTGTATTACAGTTTGTTCTATTTTCGCCATTTAATAGAATATGTGTTTACTGTATCTCTGTTATATTTTCAAAATGCCTATTATTATTATTCATTATATGCTATTTCATTTCGTTCGCACATAAATCCGGATTAGTGGTATCAGAGCAATGTGCTCTTTGATTTTTTCTCGGTGCATGTCCCCGACGAGGTCCGAGTACGGAGAGTTTGGTCTCGAACTAGTTTCACTTGATCATTCTCGCCGTCCAAAACGACATCCCATGGCGGAAGAAAAGAGAGACGATGGAGCAGGAGATCCTATCAAGTCACTCCTCGAGGAATTCCTCGAGCGACAGAGGAATGAGATGATGGATAGTTTCGCCCAAATCCTTTGGCGAATGCCGGGCGCGGCTAGTGCATCTTCAACAAGCAGCCGATTCGAGGATGCAACTCCCTTCAAGGTACGAGTTAACTTTTATATTCCTTTATTTGAAGGCAATATTGATGCAGATGCCCTGGATAATTGGTTGAATGTTCTAGAAGGGTATTTCTCTGTTCACAATTTTTCCGACAGAGAAAAGATCACCTTTGCGCTCCTTAAGGCAGTCCCCCATGTCCAACATTGGTGGAGTACTTATTGTGAGCAAAATTTATCAGACGAGTCTGAAATGTTTGAAACAATTCCCACTTGGGCCTCTTTCATAGATGCCGTCAAGGAACAATATTACCCTGTGGGAAACTATGATGACCAGTATACAAAATGGACCATTCTGCGTCAAGAAAGGGACCAGACGGTATCGGAGTACACCAACAAATTTCATACTCTGCGGACAAATCTGAGTATCAAAGACTCCGAACGGCACCTAATCCTGAAATATCGTAGTGGTCTACATCGGTACATCCGAACAGAGATGGACTTCCTCGACATCTCTTCACTTGGATCCGCCTATCGATATGCTGTCAAAATCGAGGAGAAATTTCGACAAAAGAACAAGAGAGACCCTCGACCTGCGAATCCACCGCAGAAGCAAGGCAAGGGAAACCCTGGCCCGCAAAACACAGCAAAAGAAAATGGCAACCAATCCCCGCCATCAGCAAAGAAGGGAGATTGAAAGACAAAGAAGGACACTGGTAAGTGGTACGAATTTCATAAAAGCCCTTGGCACAAAACTGATGAATGTCGCTCAAAGCAGTCATTAGTGGCCGAGATCAAATCTTCAGAATCAGATCTTGATTCTGATTCTGAAACCAATGCCACAGCCGCAGACAATGGAAAGCAGATCATTGATGCAAACCCCACTGCCACAGTTTCTACTGCACAGATTCAACTAGAGGATCTTAAAGATTCAGAGGCAGAGGAGCGCCTATTCCACTCGCAGATGTGGGTGAAGGGCATGCCTCTACATTTTGTTGTTGACAATGGCAGCCAAAAGAAGTTGATCTTAGCAGAAGTCGTCAAGATATTGGAGCTTCCAACAACACCACACCCGCAACCTTATAACATTGGTTGGCTAAGCCAAGGACGAGGTATCCGCATTACTCAGCAATGCCTCCTACCATGGCATCAAGCCTTTCCAAGACGAGGTACTGTGTGATGTAGCCCCACTTGAAGTCTGTGATGTTCTTTTAGGACAACCATATATGTGGAAGCATCATGCTGTATATGAGTCACGTCCTCACAGTGTCATTGTTATTTTGGGAGGAAAACTCTGTCGAATACCAGAGACCACTGCACCTAACAAAGTCTCGCAAGATAGAAAGATAAACTCCCACATCAGAAAATTATTCCTCTTCACAATTGCGTCTGAAGGAGAACATAATATCACAGAGACCTCCACTCCCTCTGCACAGGGTGTCTCTGCTCATCAGACACAAGAAGAAGACAGAGCCATTGTTTCCTCATATATCCGAGTACCTCTACGATGCAAGGCCACGCATTCAAGGTGCTCATCCAGAAACAAATCATCCAGACAACAATTACAGCCCTCTCGAGATGCCAAAGAAAAGCAGCCTCTTCACTTCAACAAATGTCGCACCCGGAGATCAACTCAACACACAGTTCGAGATATGATATGGGATTCGACGCAATGGAGACCATTGCTTCCTAAGGCGGGAGGATTGATCCAGATGGATATCGGTGGCCACCCACCTATTCCACTGGCTCAAAACAATTGTCCATTGTGGCAGTTTCCTAGTTATTTTTCGGCAGTTTTTCGAGTCCTAAACTTCCGGGGCCGTTTTGAGGCCTTAAACGACATTTTTTGGAGATTCGGGGCCAAATGGTTGCCATTGGCATGCATTTGGATGACCAAAAGTTGTAAAGCTTATATAGACCTTTTCAACGAGCTATCGAATGCCCAAATCGGAGATCGTATGCAAAAGTTATGACCCCGGGAAGTTGACTGTTCAACTTACCACCGTGGGGCCGCAAACTTTATGACGGTTCATATTCTAGGGTTACGTTCTGGGACTTTTGGGGTTATCGCCTCATTACTATTATAAATAGGCCCCTTTGGCCTCATTTTGTATTCAGCTTGGCACGAATGAGCATAGCGGCCACATCTCTTCTCAGAGATAGCTACCACCATTCTAGCAATTGTATTACAGTCTGTTCTATTTTCGCCATTTAATAGAATATGTGTTTACTGTATCTCTGTTATATTTGCAAAATGCCTATTATTATGATTCTGTATATGCTATTTCATTTCGTTCATACATAAATCCGGATCAGTGGTATCAGAGCAATCTGCTCTTTGATTGTTTCTCGGTGCATGTCCCCGACGAGGTCCGAGTACAAAGAGTTTGGTCTCGAACTAGTTTCACGTGATCATTCTCGCCGTCCAAAACGACCTCCCATGGCGGAAGAAAAGAGAGACGACGGAGCAGGAGATTCTATCAAGTCGCTGCTCAAGAAATCCCTCGAGCGACAGAGGAATGAGATGATAGATAGTTTCGCCCAAATCCTTCGGCGAATGCCGGGCACGGCCAGTGCATCTTCAACAAGCAGCCGACTCGGGGATGCAACTCCCTTCAAGGTACAAGTTAACTTTGACATTCCTTTATTTGAAGGAAATATTGATGCAGATGCCCTGCATAATTGGTTGAATTTTCTAGAAGGGTATTTCTCTGTTCACAATTTTTCCGACAGAGAAAAGATCACCTTTGCGCTCCTTAAGGCAGTCCCCCATGTCCAACATTGGTGGAGTACTTATTGTGAGCAAAATTTATCAGACGAGTCTGAAATGTTTGAAACAATTCCCACTTGGGCCTCTTTCATAGATGCCGTCAAGGAACAATATTACCCTGTGGGAAACTATGATGACCAGTATTTAAAATGGACCATTCTGTGTCAAGAAAGGGACCAGACGGTGTCGGAGTACACCAACAAATTTCATACTCTGCGGACAAAGCTGAGTATCAAAGACTCCGAGTGGCACCTAATCCTGAAATATCGTAGTGGTCTACATCGGTACATCCGAACGGAGATGGACTTCCTCGACATCTCTTCACTTGGATCCGCCTATCGATATGCTGTCAAAATCGAGGAGAAATTTCGACAAAAGAACAAGCGAGACTCTGGACCTGCGAATCCACCGCAGAAGCAAGGCAAGGGAAACCCTGGCCCGCAAAACACAGCAAAAGAAAATGGAAACCAGTCCCCGCCATCAGCAAAGAAGGGAGATCGAAAGACAAAGAAGGAAACTAGTAAGTGGTACGAATTTCATAAAAGCCCTTGGCACAACACTGATGAATGTCGCTCAAAGCAGTCATTAGTGGCCGAGATCAAATCTTCAGAATCAGATCTTGATTCTGATTCTGAACCCAATGCCACAGCCGCAGACAATGGGAAGCAGATCATTGATGCAGACCCCACCGCCACTGTTGCTACTGCACAGATTCAACTAGAGGATCCTAAAGATTCAGAGGCAGAGGAGCGCCTATTCCACTCGCAGATGTGGGTGAAGGGCATGCCTCTACATTTTGTTGTTGACAATGGCAGCCAAGAGAACCTGATCTCAGCAGAAGTCATCAAGATATTGGAGCTTCCAACAACACCACACCCGCAAGCTTACAACATTGGCTGGCTAAGCCAAGGACGCGGTATCCACATTACTCAGCAATGCCTCCTACCATATGGCATCAAGCCTTTCCAAGATGAGGTACTGTGTGATGTAGCCCCACTTGAAGTCTGTGATGTTCTTTTAGGACAACCATATATGTGGAAGCGTCATGCTGTATATGAGTCACGTCCTCGCAGTGTCATTGTTACTTTGGGAGGAAAACTCTATCGAATACCAGAGACCGCTGCACCTAACAAAGTCTCACAAGATAGAAAGATAAACTCCCACATCAGAAAATTATTCCTCTTCACAATTGCGTCTGAAGGAGAACATAATATCACAGAGATTTCCACACCCTCTGCACAGGGTGTCTCTGCTGATCAGACACAAGAAGAAGACAGAGCCATTGTTTCCTCATCTATCCGAGTACCTCTACGATGCAAGGCCACGCATTCAAGGTGCTCATCCAGAAACAAATCATCCAGACAACAATTACAGCCCTCTCGAGATGCCAAAGAAAAGCAGCCTCTTCACTTCAACAAATGTCGCACCCGGAGATCAACTCAACACACAGTTCGAGATATGATATGGGATTCGACGCAATGGAGACCATTGCTTCCTAAGGAGGGAGGATGGATCCAGATGGAGATCGGTGGCCACCCACCTATTCCACTGGTTCAAAACAATTGTCCATTGTGGCAGTTTCCTAGTTATTTTTCGGCAGTTTTTTGAGTCCTAAACTTCTGTGGCCGTTTTGAGGCCTTAAACGGCGTTTTTTGGAGATTCGAGGCCAAATGGTTGCCATCGGCATGTAGTTGGTTCACCAAAATTTGTAAATCTTAGATAGACCTTTTCAACGAGCTATCGAACGCCCAAATCGGAGATCGTATGCAAAAGTTATGACCCCGGGAAGTTGACTGTTCAACTTACCACCGTGGGGCCGCAAACTTTATGACGGTTCATTTCTAGGGTTACGTTTTGGGACTTTTGGGGTTCTCGCCTCATTATTATTATAAATAGGCCCCTTTGGCCTCATTTTTTATTCTGCTTGGCACGAATGAGCGTAGCGGCCACATCTCTTCTCAGAAATAGCTACCACCATTCTAGCAATTGTATTACAGTCTGTTCTATTTTCGCCATTTAATAGAATATGTGTTTACTGTATCTCTGTTATATTTGCAAGATGCCTATTATTATGATTCTTTATATGCTATTTCATTTCGTTCGCACATAAATCCGGATCAGTGGTATCAGAGCAATGTGCTCTTTGATTTTTTCTCGGTGCATGTCCCCGACGAGGTCCGAGTACGGAGAGTTTGGTCTCGAACTAGTTTCACTTGAGCATTCTCGCCGTCCAAAACGACCTCCCATGGCGGAAGAAAAGAGAGACGACGGAGTAGGAGATCCTATCAAGTCACTCCTCGAGGAATTCCTCGAGCGACAGAGGAATGAGATGATGGATAGTTTCGCCCAAATCCTTTGGCGAATGCCGGGCGCGGCCAGTGCATCTTCAACAAGCAGCCGATTCGGGGATGCAACTCCCTTCAAGGTACAACTTAACTTTGATATTCCTTTATTTGAAGGCAATATTGATGCAGATGCCCTGGATAATTGGTTGAATGTTCTAGAAGGGTATTTCTCTGTTCACAATTTTTCCGAGAGAGAAAAGATCACCTTTGCGCTCCTTAAGGCAGTCCCCCATGTCCAACATTGGTGGAGTACTTACTGTGGGCAAAATTTATCAGACGAGTCTGAAATGTTTGAAACAATTCCCACTTGGGCCTCTTTCATAGATGCCACCAAGGAACAATATTACCCTGTGGGAAACTATGATGACCAGTATACAAAATGGACCATTCTGCGTCAAGAAAGGGACCAGATGGTGTCAGAGTACACCAACAAATTTCATACTCTGCGGACAAAGCTGAGTATCAAAGACTCCGAACGGCACCTAATCCTGAAATATCGTAGTGGTCTACATCGGTACATCCGAACAGAGATGGACTTCCTCGACATCTCTTCACTTGGATCTGCCTATCGATATGCTGTCAAAATCGAGGAGAAATTTCGACAAAAGAACAAGAGAGACCCTGGACCTATGAATCCAGCGCAGAAGCAAGGCAGGGGAAACCCTGGCCCGCAAAACACAGCAAAAGAAAATGGCAACCAGTCCCCGCCATCAGCAAAGAAGGGAGATCGAAAGACAAAGAAGGACACTGGTAAGTGGTACGAATTTAATAAAATCCCTTGGCACAAAACTGGTGAATGTCGCTCAAAGCAGTCATTAGTGGCCGAGATCAAATCTTCAGAATCAGATCTTGATTCTGATTCTGAACCCAATGCCACAGCCGCAGACAATGGAAAGCAGATCATTGATGCAAACCCCACTGCCACAGTTTCTACTGCACAGATTCAACTAGAGGATCTTAAAGATTCAGAGGCAGAGGAGCGCCTATTCCACTCGCAGATGTGGGTGAAGGGCAGGCCTCTACATTTTGTTGTTGACAATGGCAGCCAAAAGAACTTGATCTCAGCAGAAGTCGTCAAGATATTGGAGCTTCCAACAACACCATACCCGCAAGCTTACAACATTGGTTGGCTAAGCCAAGGACGAGGTATCCGCATTACTCAGCAATGCCTCCTACCATGGCATCAAGCCTTTCCAAGACGAGGTACTGTGTGATGTAGCCCCACTTGAAGTCTGTGATGTTCTTTTAGGACAACCATATATGTGGAAGCATCATGCTGTATATGAGTCACGTCCTCGCAGTGTCATTGTTATTTTGGGAGGAAAACTCTATCGAATACCAGAGACCGCTGCACCTAACAAAGTCTCGCAAGATAGAAAGATAAACTCCCACATCAGAAAATTATTCCTCTTCACAATTGCGTCTGAAGGAGAACATAATATCACAGAGACCTCCACACCCTCTGCAGAGGGCATCTCTGCTCATCAGACACAAGAAGAAGATAGAGCCATTGTTTCCTCATCTATCCGAGTACCTCTATGATGCAAGGCCACGCATTCAAGGTGCTCATCCAGAAACAAATCATCCAGACAACAATTACAGCCCTCTCGAGATGCCAAAGAAAAGCAGCCTCTTCACTTCAACAAATGTCGCACCCGGAGATCAACTCAACACACAGTTCGAGATATGATATGGGATTCGACGCAATGGAGACCATTGCTTCCTAAGGAGGGAGGATTGATCCAGATGGAGATCGGTGGCCACCCACCTATTCCACTGGCTCAAAACAATTGTCCATTGTGGCAGTTTCCTAGTTATTTTTCGGCAGTTTTTCGAGTCCTAAACTTCCGGGGCCGTTTTGAGGCCTTAAACGACGTTTTTTGGAGATTTGGGGTCAAATGGTTGCCATCGGCATGCATTTGGCCGACCAAAAGTTGTAAATATTAGATAGACCTTTTCAACGAGCTATCGAATGCCCAAATAGGAGATCGTATGCAAAAGTTATGACCCCGGGAAGTAAACTGTTCAACTTACCACCGTGGGGCCGCAAACTTTATGACGGTTCATCTTCTAGGGTTACGTTTTGGGAATTTTGGGGTTCTCGCCTCATTACTATTATAAATAGGCCCCTTTGGCCTCATTTTGTATTCAGCTTGGCATGAATGAGCGTAGCGGCCACATCTCTTCTCAGAGATAGCTACCACCATTCTAGCAATTGTATTACAGTCTGTTCTATTTTCGTCATTTAATAGAATATGTGTTTACTGTATCTCTGTTAAATTTGCAAAATGCCTATTATTATGATTCTGTATATGCTATTTCATTTCATTCGCACATAAATCCGGATCAGTGGTATTAGAGCAATCTGCTCTTTGAGTGTTTCTCGGTGCATGTCCCCGACGAGGTCCGAGTACAAAGAGTTTGGTCTCGAACTAGTTTCACTTGATCATTCTCGCCGTCCAAAATGACCTCCCATGGCGGAAGAAAAGAGAGACGACGGAGCAGGACATCCTATCAAGTCGCTGCTCGATAAAGCCCTCGAGCGACAGAGGAATGAGATGATGGATAGTTTCGCCCAAATCCTTCGGCGAATGCCGGGCACGGCCAGTGCATCTTCAACAAGCAGCCGATTCGGGGATGCAACTCCCTTCAAGGTACAAGTTAACTTTGATATTCCTTTATTTGAAGGAAATATTGATGCAGATGCCCTGGATAAATGGTTGAATGTTCTAGAAGGGTATTTCTCTGTTCACAATTTTTTCGACAGAGAAAAGATCACCTTTGCGCTCCTTAAGGCAATCCCCCATGTCCAACATTGGTGGAGTACTTATTGTGAGCAAAATTTATCAGACGAGTCTGAAATGTTTGAAACAATTCCCACTTGTGCCTCTTTCATAGATGCCGTCAAGGAACAATATTACCCTGTGGGAAACTATGATGACCAGTATACAAAATGGACCATTCTGCATCAAGAAAGGGACCAGACGGTGTCGGAGTACACCAACAAATTTCATACTCTGCGGACAAAGCTGAGTATCAAAGACTCCGAGCGGCACCTAATCCTGAAATATCGTAGTGGTCTACATCGGTACATCCGAACGTAGATGGAATTCCTTGACATCTCTTCACTTTGATCCGCCTATCGATATGCTGTCAAAATCGAGGAGAAATTTCGACAAAAGAACAAGCGAGACTTTGGACCTGCGAATCCACTGCAGAAGCAAGGCAAGGGAAACCCTGGCCCGCAAAACACAACAAAAGAAAATGGCAACCAGTCCCCGCCATCAGCAAAGAAGGGAGATCGAAAGACAAAGAAGGACACTGGTAAGTGGTGCGAATTTCATAAAAGCGCTTGGCACAACACTGATGAATGTCGCTCAAAGCAGTCATTAGTGGCCGATATCAAATCTTCAAAATCAGATCTTGATTCTGATTCTGAACCCAATGCCACAGCCGCAGACAATGGGAAGCAGATCATTGATGCAAACCCCACTGCCACTGTTGCTACTGCACAGATTCAACTAGAGGATCCTGAAGATTTAGAGGAAGAGGAACGCCTATTCCACTCGCAGATGTGGGTGAAGGGCATGCCTCTACATTTTGTTGTTGACAATGGCAGCCAAAAGAACCTGATCTCAGCAGAAGTGTTCAAGATATTGGAGCTTCCAACAACACCACACCCGCAACCTTACAACATTGGTTGGCTAAGTCAAGGACGCGGTATCCGCATTACTCAGCAATGCCTCCTACCATATGGCATCAAGCCTTTCCAAGATGAGGTACTGTGTGATATAGCCCCACTTGAAGTCTGTGATGTTCTTTTAGGACAACCATATATGTGGAAGCGTCATGCTGTATATGAGTCACGTCCTCGCAGTGTCATTGTTACTTTGGGAGGAAAACTCTATCGAATACTAGAGACCGCTGCACCTAACAAAGTCTCGCAAGATAGAAAGATAAACTCCCACATCAGAAAATTATTCCTCTTCACAATTGCGTCTGAAGGAGAACATAATATCACAGAGACCTCCACACCCTCTGCACAGGGTGTCTCTGCTCATCAGACACAAGAAGAAGATAGAGCCATTGTTTCCTCATCTATCCGAGTACCTCTACGATGAAAGGCCACGCATTCAAGGTGCTCATCCAGAAACAAATCATCCATACAACAATTACAGCCCTCTCGAGATGCCAAAGAAAAGCAGCCTCTTCACTTCAACAAATGTCGCACCCGGAGATCAACTCAACACACAGTTCGAGATATGATATGGGATTCGACGCAATGGAGACCATTGCTTCCTAAGGAGGGAGGATTGATCCAGATGGAGATTGGTGGCCACCCACCTATTCCACTGGCTCAAAACAATTGTCCATTGTGGCAGTTTCCTAGTTATTTTTTGGCAGTTTTTCGAGTCCTAAACTTTCGGGGCCGTTTTAAGGCCTTAAACGACGTTTTTTGGAGATTCAGGGCCAAATGTTTGCCATCGGCATGCATTTGGCCGACCAAAGGTTGTAAATCTTAGATAGACCTTTTCAACGAGCTATCGAACGCCCAAATCGAAGATCGTATGCAAAAGTTATGACCCCGGGAAGTTGACTGTTCAACTTACCACCGTGGGGCCGCAAACTTTATGACGGTTCATCTTCTAGGGTTACGTTTTGGGACGTTTGGGGTTCTCGCCTCATTATTATTATAAATAGGCCCCTTTGGCCTCATTTTGTATTCAGCTTGGCACGAATGAGCGTAGCGGCCACATCTCTTCTCAGAGATAGCTACCACCATTCTAGCAATTGTATTACAGTCTGTTCTATTTTCGCCATTTAATAGAATATGTGTTTACTGTATCTCTGTTATATTTGCAAAATGCCTATTATTATGATTCTGTATATGCTATTTCATTTCGTTCGCACATAAATCCGGATCATTGTATATGATGTCCTTTGATTCAATATGAATATCAAGGTATGGTATTTTTTCTTCTGAAAAAAAAAACCATGAGTGGCCACTCAACAAAGCATTTAACCATGTGCAGATAGAAATATTAAAGTCCATGCATGCATTTTGTAAAGTGTCAATGGACGGTTGTGAATGATAAAGTAGAATGCATTGGTCCTAGCATCCATAAGAAGAGGATATTTCTTGCCATCCATAGGAAGAGGAGATTTAGAGAAAGGTACTATTTTTTGTTTTCAAGTACCAAAATATTGTGTTTTGCTGGAGTGGACCAAAGTTTCCCATAATTTAACAATCAATATATCTTGTGGCATATACATTATATGCCACATTGCATTGCTTTTTTTATAAAGGTTTTAATTATTAGTGTCCGCATATAAAACACCCTACACAATTATAAGTCATTAGTAAAGTCTTGTATCCTCTTGACTCATAGCTTCCATTCAATAATTTTGTGCTCATCAGCGATGACATATGTATGTCGCTAGTCGTAGTTGCAAACAAGATGTTTTAGCTTGCAACATAGACACCATGCAAAGATAGGAAGTCCCCAGCCAGGGATGCACATGGAATATTGCTTTTCTCCCCTTGGGATTTGATCCTTATACCATTTGTCATATTAAAAATAAACTATTTGTCAATGTCATTTAAAAAAATGAAAAAAAAAATATTAAACCGTATAAGCTGATGGTAGGGACTTCACCACCCTATGGCAATTGTTCGTTTTATGTTGGATGATTCCCTGCTCTCATTTGGGTATGTTAATGCGAGTACGATGAAACAATTTTATTGATGAGTAATGTGAATTTCATTCATATATATGTGTGCGCATCTGAGCATGTGTGCGTGTGTGCATGGTTGTGTGTGAGTGTAAACAGTTTTACTTGCCAGTGCACACACTCAGAGTGTATATTAGTAGTGTTTCTAAAAAATATTATCATATCATAATCAATTTCATTTGATGTCATATTTTAATAAATATCTATTTAAATTTATGAAAACAACTTGTCTATTTAATTTTTAATATAGGTATTCAACAACTTCATTTTTCCTCATCTCTGATTCATTCTACATAATTGTTCATATGTTTTATTCAATCAATAGCATGTTCAGAGTAATAATCATACTTCATTCATATTTTCTAGTCAGTTAGCGATGATAGTCATAATATAGATCATATGTTGCTAGTTAGTCATCAATTTAGGCAACAAATATACAACGTTTATTCTAGATTATTTATCCATCCCACTTGAACATGAGCCCTCAAAGTTTATCAATCAAAATTGGTCGGAGGCGAGCATTACATACACCCACTCGTATATAAACTCTGTCCCATATTTTTTTTCCTTGTACGTTCCAAGCGAGTTTTACTTCCTTTTCATAATCAAGTCTTTGCTCCATTCTATTCTATTCTATTTTCAAAAAATGTCCATCGCCATAGGCACTATGGGTTCTACTATCACTATGTTTATGTTCCATCCAATAAGGTTCGAACACATTCTCATTAATTCAATAGTAATTTCACGTAATGTTAATATAGTAATACTTTCCAATAATTTTCAACATTAACTTAGATTTCCAACACTTCCTAGTCATCCACAAAGATATATGATATTCAATTTAACTATAAACTATATAACATAAATAGAGACACGGTAGTTACCTAATCAACTTTTAGCAGAACAAAATCCAAGTGGGAATTCAAATTTATTTGGCTATCTTTTCCTCCAAGGCAAGGAGATAAACATCATACAACCTTTAGTAAAATATATATTGGTAATTATAATCAAAACTACCAAATCTATAGTTATTATTATGTAGTCAAAAAATTAATGCATAAATTCACTCAACATTCCCATAAGACTACTTCCAAACCCATAATTTTTTTTTAAATAAAGTTGCTTGATGACTAACACAATTCTCAACTATCTCGACTTGGTGACTTTAGTTAAACATACTAATTTTTTATTTCTGAGTCCTTTCATCAATAACTTCATGTTCATATCGAGGAGATTATCATGTCCTTACCTCATTTCATCTTTCTCATTATCTTATGGTCCCTTCAATAGACTTTTCTATTCACATCCTATTTGTCATTATAATATCATTAAGTCTTTTCTACAGAGCTAGTTGTATTTGCATCTAGGTTTCAACATATAATGAGGTTTGCATCGTTACTTTCAGCTCATCATGTTAATCATCTCCACACTTTGTTTCACAAAAGTTGACTTTGCTTAATTCTTTCAACCGGTTTCTCAAATTACACTTTCCATGTTATCTTGTGATGGTCAAGTCAAGTTTGCAATTTTTCATTTTTGTTAATAACATTTTCAAACTACAAAATTAGTTCATTATGTTCAGTTCATCATACGGGTCATATCAATATCTTGTTTTCCAAATTTTAAGCTAGTTTCACTCTCTCGATAGTCTATCAAAGTACCAATAAAAAAAACCATTTGTTGGTTTGTAAGTTAAAATTCATCAACTTCCTGCCATCTAGTAAATTTACCAAATATATCTATTTGATAATGTTCCATCACATTTAAGTTTAGAAAGTGGAGATTTTCATTTTATTATCAGTGTCGTCATGATACAAAATAAGTGTTATTGTGTTCATTTCATCAGATTGCTCATCTCCATACTTATTTTAAAAAAAACCTTCTTTGTTTGACTCTTGTGACACATAGTGAAAATTTCAGCAAGAAAGAGCCTTTTGTGTCTTGCCAATTAAAATATTTCAAAAATTATCCTTTTGTGAATTATCCTTATTTCCACATTTGATTCTATTTAAGTTGGTATAATTCAAAATGGAATGAATATTATTTGTATAATATTTGTCAAACATGAGACTCCATCCATATTTTCAATATGCCCTTCTTTTAAATATTTTCCACTAGACTTGATATTTAAAGGAAGTTACTTAAGAGTTGTCATATGGGTTGGTGCAAGCTAATGTTGGTCACTTACGGTGCATTCGTTGCAATGGAATTCTGGAAAAACATAAATATGAACGTCAAAAAACAATATTAGAGGTACCTACACAACTTTTTGGAATATGGCGTAAGAATATGAAACATAGACACTGCAGATTACCTTCCAGAATATATAACTTTTATTTATGGAAACTAAGTATAAATCCCAAAAAATGAGGTTCTTCTAAGGTTGGTATCTTATTTTTTCCCAAAATATAATGAATATGTTTGCATTGGTCCACGCGTTTGGTATGCAAATGGTCGATTTTTGTGAAAAAAATTATATAGAGTTGTAGATAATAGGTGTGTCTAGTGCAACATTATTTTTCCATATTTATTTATGTTATATATACATATATATTTTTAGATTAAGTGAGTGACACTCTAAAATGACAAGGTCGAGTGTTGGTCCATGACATCTTGGTCTTAACATAGTCAATGAACGATGTTTGTTTTTAGGATGTAAGTCTTTGTGTCTTCTTGTGCATGTTCATTTCCATTTTCAAAATAGGTGAGCCAATCAAAACTTATAGGAAAAGCAAATTGCCTACCTTTTGTGTTAGATTGACGTTCATCCATTTAAAATAAATAAAAAATAGAAAAGATAATAGATTTAAATAAAAATTACATATTTAGAATTTACAGACAAATTTACACAAGAGTGTGAATTTTCATTAGTAATAGACAAGCGTGGCATATGTAAAATCATGCACGAAATAGGAGAAGTGGTACACAACATGTTTTCTGTCATAAGACAGTCCGAACCACTTGGTTTGGAAACCCAAACCTAAAACCAAAGCAGCCAAGTCATCCACCACATAGGTTGGAAAAAGGGTGCCCGCAAAAATTCAAAATTTAAAGCAGTGCGTACGCGTGCATGTATTTTAAAAAATTAATGCGTACGCGTGCACGCAGTTTAAAAAGTTAATGCATACACACAAAATGCCCTATCACGCTTATTAGTGCGTATGCATTAAAAACACATGCGCGCATCTGTTTAGTATTTGAAACTTTGCTTTGTTTTCATTTTCAAGCATCTCAAGCCCCACTTCCCTAATTGTAATCCTCCTCCTCCCCTATTTTCC
>LPNX011036158.1:51944-69188 GCA_001517045.1 Pseudotsuga menziesii
CCCCCCCTCCCACTCTCTAGATATTTCATTAACCCTCCTCCTCATGTCTCTCTCTCTCTCTCTCGCTCTCTCTCTCTCTCACACACACACACACACAGAATAGGTCACCCATCCTTTCCCATAACAATTGAACATGTTGTACCTCAAATTACCATGTACAGGGTGAGCAAATCCATTGTATGCTTTTTAGTAACGATGTAAATTTTAGAGGGCTACTGGCATGCCATCTATATGTGCTTGGCCAAGGGCTTGAGGTCATGTGTTATTGACCATGTTTTATTAACCATGGTATTCACTATCGCTACTATCATGACCATGGTCACCACTATCGCTACTATTGTGCCAAGGATTGAAGCCATGTGTTATTGATCATGGTTTCCACTAAAACTTTATTAAACCTTGACACCCATCCTTGGTTAGTGTTGGAGACCTCCCTTACCCTCCACTATCCATAGGTAAGGAGCCTAAGACCTCATAATGGAACCCATGGGCCTAAGAATAAAGTAGTGGTGAAGACTATATTGTAAAAATACTCGTACATGTTTGAATACCAAGACATTGTTGAAGAACATTAGTCATTAAATGGGATAAATGTTAGTGAGTTAATGTTGTAAATATTAGGCATCAACGTGCACGCGTGTTTATGCATGTACGCATAGACACACGTGTGTGTGTTCCTATACACGTGTATGCGCTCCTAGACATGCGTGCATGCTCCTGTTGCTAGTTAAAAAAAAATAGAGATCTTCCTTCCTGGGGTTGCTACAAATTTTCATGGGTTTTCTACCACTGTTTGCACATTTTGTGCTCCTAAACTTTGCAATTTGGCTCACACTCAATCATCATTTGGACACTCTTTGATCTATTGGATAGAATATCACTCTTGGAATATAACAAACATCTTCAGTGGTCTTGGAAGTTAGTGGATACATTCAAAATACAAGTTTTCATTGCAAGAAGTGATCATTTTGAATAGGTATGGTGAATTGTAAATAATTGTTTTCATTCAAAAGATTTGAGATCATTTCATTGATTTATGTTTTTCCATATTCCTACAACAATATCTCTCTCATAGACAACAATTAATTTCACAAGAAGAATTCCCAACTTCACATCTAAACAAGTCTCATATTCTCCGTACAAGATGAAGTATGCAATGTTAACTAATAATGATTTGCACATGAATATATTTTGATTTCACACAATGATGACACAGATTAATTTATCTCTTGAGACTCATCAATTTGAAAAAAAAACTTTGAAGCAATCATGGGAGCGGGTCCATATTGAATAGTTCACCAAGTTGTCCATATTATCTATGCAAGATGAAGTATGCAATGTAGACCAATAATGATTTGCACATGAATATATTTTGATTTCATGCAATGATGGAATAGATGAAGTTATCTCTTGAGACTCTTCAATTTGAAAAAAAAAACCTTTGAAGCAATCATGGCAGAGGGTCCATATTGAATAGTTCACCAAGTTGTCCATATTCTCTATACAAGATGAAGTATGCAATGTAGACCAATAATGATTTCCACATGAATATATTTTGATTTCCCACAAGGATGGAATAGATGAGGTTCTCTGTTGAGACTCTTCAATTTGTAAAAAAAACATGGAATCAATCATGGGAGAGGGTCCATATTGAATAATTCACCAACTTGTCCATGCTCTCGTTTTCATGCTACATTTATCATAACATGCCTTTGATATTGACATGGATGCCTCTACCTCAATTATTTCTCCTTCCTTCGGGGGATTTGCAACCTCCTCATTGTGTAATTAGTCAATTTGTTCTCTTTAGTTAGTGTAACTTAATGAGTGTAATTTATTCAATTTATTCCCAAGACATCCAAACACCAACTTGTGTTTACCCTGACAACTAATGTGGCATATTACATGTAATGTCATCTTGTGCGAAGGTGTTGGAAATGAAGAATATTTCACTCATCTTATTGTGACTTCCACTACTTTTTGAACACAAAGGAATTCATAATCATATATTTGTAATACTTGCAAACTTGACTCAAATAGAGTATAGAAATGAAACTTTAGTTCGAACATAAAGAGAAAACTTTAATCAACGTTTATGTATCAATGCCAATAATTACCATACTAACATATCTGTAATTTAGTTAATTATGTTGGAACGCATCATGTTTCTTGTATAATGGACCTAATACCTTATTTTTTGCTTCTTATGCAGGGTTAGACCTCATTGTTTTGATAAAGAAACTTTTGGAGATGAGAAACTCACGTAACAGAGTAAGAAAAACTAGAAGGAATATGCCCATTTAAAATGAAAATGAAGTAAGAAAAAGGGATAGCCTGGGAATGGATAGAGTGAGACATGGTATAGACATTTCCAATGATACTGTGGCCGATCCTAAAAAAGTTGATGAAAAAAAAACCTCTAGTTCAGAACCACAGGTGAAGCAGTTGCATCCAACAGACCCAACTCAAATCCCAACATCAACATAATCTCCAGCCAACAATCCATCAACGATTCATGCTAAAGCTCTTGATGACATAGGTATATTGAGAGATGGTGATTTTCATGCATTGGACATAGGAGCAATGATTAATTTGCAATATATCTAAGAATACCACAACCATGTTGAGCACACTCCGAATATGGACCAACATGTGAATGAAGCACCACAACAAAGAAGCTCCGGGATTTGTATCTCATGTCCACCTTCCCTACCTCCACTGTCTAGTGCAAGAAAAATGAATCCTAGACATATCCATGTGGATGAAATTGATCTCTCAGGACTTGAAGGTAAGTTGGCCAAACGCACTATCGATTGGCAATAGAAAATTAATGAAGGAATATTTTGAATCCAAAGGCAATGCAGGTAAATGTCAATTATTACTATGTTTGTGAAAGTCAAATTGTTTAGTTGTTGTT
This sequence comes from Pseudotsuga menziesii, assembly GCA_001517045.1. Classification (NCBI taxonomy): domain Eukaryota; kingdom Viridiplantae; phylum Streptophyta; class Pinopsida; order Pinales; family Pinaceae; genus Pseudotsuga; species Pseudotsuga menziesii. Next base: position 54,862 of record LPNX011036158.1, read on the forward strand.
AGCAGAATTATGGGCATAAAGATGGTTAGAAGTTTAGAGGGTAACAATCATATTTTTAGAAATCTCCAATCTGCTTTTAATGCGATTGGGAAGACGTATCATACTAAATATTTTTGTGCGGCTCATCGTATGTTATCAGAATAAGTTGTAAGAAAGTCCACATGAAAACATCTCCTCTTGTCACACACTTCTCACGTAATTAAATTAAATAGAAAAACTATTAAGAAGTACTATGTTATAAGAGAAAATATCGAGACTCTAAGTTGAAAGATTGTTGGGATTTTGGTGGCAGGTTTCCTCGTCGAGATATGAATCTAATTGATGATGTTAAGGAATTAGTACAAATTTTTTGTCATGATCATACTAGACCTTCATCTAACCAAAGAGATGTGCTAAAGCTAAGAAAAGGTTCTAGTAAACATGAACCCCATGTCAAACACTTCCTTGACATGACATAGACTAAAATCTATGAGAGATTTAGGAGAGAGCACACACAATTGAACCTAGGCCAAAGGTCCTTTGAGAAATGTAAACCATGGTACATTCGTGTATGCATTGATCAAAAACCATGTTTTTTTATATACCATGTAGAATATGAATAATTTTATGACATGCATAAACATATATTTTGTGATTTGCATACTAGAATTAAGTAGGGTTGCAATGAATCCATAATACCACCGAATTCACTGAGATATTTTATCAGCAGTGCCATATGTCCAAGGCATGAAGGACAAAAATACTATGGAAAATCATGTCTATATGGGAATTGTTCCAGTTGCAGTGGGTTTTCTCTTTTGAACCGTTGCATTCATGGAAGCGATGAGCATCAATTTGGCAGTATGATCATGGAGATGCAGAGATTCAAGTACGTAACCTATCAATCAGATAGTGCGAAGGAAAGTGAAAAGATTACATTGGAGAAGTCACATGTGCAAATGATTATTTCATGTTTTCCCTCTTACATGTTCAATTTCTACATATACAATCTTTAAAGGTCACATTCTAATACCACCCTTGTTTTCATGGTAGCAGGTACGAGTATGTGATTTTTTTACGGAGTTCTACAAGAAAACCAAGTAGTATGTTTAGCATGTGCATGTAGCGCGATGGTAGGATAAGTAGTACAGAAAATGCAGGGACAAATTTCCCATTGGGCCCATATTGTCAATTGTGAATTTTGCTAAAAACTACACCTTCAGTCACAAAATGAATTCAGAGTCAATACTACCATTGTGACCAAGTCAGCATCATGGTACATATTACGTATAGCCATGTCCCTGAGATCAGCATTAACAACAAGATAATACAGAAGGAGACAAACTTTTACATAAGTGATGACAAATCCCATGATTTGCATTATGTGCAACATTGTTTTCGAATTTTCTATGATCAGCTAAAGGAGGGATATATATAGATGGATCAGCATTGGATATGGTCAAATGTTTGTGCAGTCCAATAAAAAAATGCCCGAGTCTTCTAATGGATGAGTATGTTGCATAAGACTTACAATGTGCTGCATATATGGAACTACTTTGAGACTGAGCACAACAAAGGTGAACATGACGGGGCCGATGCATGCATTATGACCACACTATATCAAATATGCAGAATTTATAGTTAAATATGTAGAATCCATAATTAAATGGTGATCTGCAACAATGTCAGATCGAACTAAAGTGCAACATACATCAACAGGGGCACGAAGGGAAGCTAGGAAATTTTGGCAAGTGGTTGACATATATTGATCCAGTTCCTATAGTTTTGGCATAGTAAAAGGAACACATGGATTTCATTCGGTTCGAAGCTCAAAAACCCCCTGTTTGAAATATGGACGCAGAAAATTGCTTGCTTTTGTAGCCCTTGTAGCATAGTATGAATGGGATGAATGCGAATGCATGGATTGGGTTGATGATTGCAATCGTTTGTCACTTGAAATAGACCCACATGTAGTCATTGAAACAACCCACTTGGAGGACGTCCAGTCAGCGATTTTGACAGACTATGACCACATCTTTGTTCTTGTACATCCAGGACACTTATATGCAGTTGTTGCGCTGAAAGACAATGAATGGGACATAGATTATTGGTTGGCATGATGCATTTGAGGTAATACAATTATGAATGGATCATTGATTGATGATGAAGGAAATGAATTTCCTCTTGGCTCGATGGTGTTTGAGGGTGAATATCTAACACTAAATGGGAAATCAAGAAGAACTAGTGGGCATGTATTCGTGGATTACAGACCAGGTCTTGTGGTCTATCACTTCACAAGCTTGATTGTTGGAACAAAAATCCATCTACAGACAATTTCAAACAAGAACTCAACCAATCTACATTACTTCTTTCCTCATTCATAGCATGATATATTGATGGATACAATTAGAAACAGAGATGACCAAGATGGATATATTGAATGAGATTGGGTAATTATGCTTATACTCTTCTTACACTAACACTTCTACCATAAACGTTTGAAAAATTCTATGAGATGACTATTTATATATGTTAACCACTCCTCCTTCAACTTGCACATTGTAGTTCACACTCACAATGAGGCATGGGCAGGGATGGTGCACTGTTCCCAGGTATGCATGGACCCCACTCAAGCAAAACCCTAGATTGCAAAATATGTCCTCGAGGTATGCCTAGGGTGTGTGGAGTTGGGGGGGGAGGCCACCCTGTCCATAATCCCATGCCATGATCCCAATGGGATTGAAGGTTTATCGATCAAAACCTCGGTCAATTTTCTATGGAGAGGTGCAGTAGGCTTGCAAAATCCATGCATGGACGCCTAGGCCAACTCAAGGTCGGGGTCCAAAAACAAAACCGGGCGGAAATTTCCGAATCCGTCAGCTCCTATAGGTTTCTTTTGGCATGGCCTCCATGTGCAAGCCACCCTAGTTTCCTAACATACGGTTTTACAGTGCCGGTGCACCATTTCTAGGGTTGCATGGACCCCACTAGGGAGAAACCCTAGTTTGCAAAATATGTCCTGGAGGCATGCTAGAGCTGTGCAGATTCAGGGGGGAGGCCACCCTAGCCATAATCCCATGCCATGATCCCAATTGAATCGATGGTTCCTCGATCGAATCCCCAGTCAATGTTTATGATGAGTTGCAGTAAGTCTACAAAATTCGTTCACGAACGCCTTGGCCAATTCAAGGCCGGGGTCCAAAAAACAAACTAGGAGGCGATTTCCAATTTTGTCAGCTCCTGTAGGTTTTTTTGGAAATGGATGCCATGGGAAGGCCACCCCGACCGTCTGGAACAAGATTTTGTAGGATCGGTGCACGTTGCAAGGGTTGTATGGTGATTACTGGGGCAAAACCATAGTTTGCAAAATATGGTCTTGAGGCATGCCCAGGAAATGCAGAGTCGAGGGGGAGGCCACCCTGGCCATAATCGTGTTCCATGGTCCCAAAAGAATGGATGGTTCATTTATCAAATCCTCGATCAACATTATATGGCGAGTTGCAGTAGGCTTGTAAAAGTTGTTCAGGGACGCCTCAGCCAATTCAAGGCTGGGGTCCAAAAACCAAACCAGGCAGCGATTTCTAATTCTGGTGGCTCTTGTAGGTGTGTTTGGGCATGGCCACCATGGATAGGCACCCTTGAACTCCTAGCATAGGTCTTTGCAGGGTCAGTGCATCGTTTCTAGGGTTGCATGGTGGTTACTAGGGGGAAACCATAGTTTGCAAAATATGGCCTAAAGGCATGCCCGGGAGCTATTTCATGATGATTTCTACCTATGTCTCTTGGGTTTTGTGCCTATGTGAGATATCATTTGCATATTATCTCTACTGTTGGTTACCATTTCTTGTGTTCATCTATATTGCTGGTTGGAAGTTCTTATTGGAAGTAAAATTAAAAGAACATTAACACTTAGATTGATATGTGTATGTTTTTTGTGAAATTCCTTGTGTGACATCTATAATCTTAAGGGGACTTTGTTAAGTTATTCCACTTTTTTATTGTGTATCATCTATTCATATGAAAAATTGTTCTAATCATATACACTTTTTGGAAAACTGGAACATCGTTCCCAATGTCTATACAATGGAAATTCATGCCCTATAAAAATTATGAAATATCATTCCAAAATGCACATCATGGCTAGTTTCCACCATGTTTGCATGGCCTAGTGACTTCATTGTGTGTCAATTTCATAAAATAGGGTTTTGCTCAGTTTCCTTCAATGCAACTCTCGCATTGGTGGGTCAACTCTGCAAAACCCTCCACTGTGCCAGTCTTGGTAGTGTTCCCATATCGGTATTTCCCATACACACATGTTGAATCCAATGACATTCAATCTTGCTGCTCCATTTGGTTTCTTGCTCCCGGACTGAGAGTCACCAAGTGTCTCTGAATGACATTTTCATGCAACTTTCAACTTGACATAACTCAACAACCGGAGGTCGAATCAATGATTTGTCGACTCCGTTGGTCTCCTAGAATATAATTACCTCTAAGGGGGCCTCTCCACCATGTTTTCATGTCCCGGTGACTTCATTGTGCATTGGTTTTGTAAACTACGGTTTTGCTTAGTTTCCTTCAATGCAACTCTCGCATTGGTGGGTCAACTTTGAAAAAACCTCCACCGTTCCAGTATTGGTAGTGTTCGCATATTGGAATTTTCCATACAAACTTTCTGAATCCAATGACATGCAATCTTGTTTCTCTTTTTGGTTTTTCACTCTCGGATAAAGAGTCACCAAGTGTCCGTGAACGACATTTTCATGCGACTTTCAACTCGACATAACTCAGAAACCAGAGGTTAGTTCGATGAACTGTCAACTCCGTTGGTCTCCTGGAATGCCATTACCTCTAGGGGGGCCTCTCCATTGATTTTGCATGTCCTGGTGACTTCATTGTGCATTAGTTTCGTAAACTAGGGTTTTGCTGAGTTTCCTTCAATGCAACTCTTACAATTGTGGGTCAACTCTTCAAAACCCTCCACCATGCTAGTATTGGTAGTGTTCCCATATCAACATTTCCCATACACACTTGTTGGATCCAACAACATGCAATCTTGCTGCTCCATTTGGTTTTTTGCTCTCAGACTGAGAGTCACCAAGTGTCCTTGAACGACATTTTCATGCGAATTTCAACTAAACATAACTCGACAACCAGAGGTTGGATCGAAAAACTGTCAACTTCATTGGTCTCTTGGAATTCCATTACCTCTAGAAGGGATTCTCCATCATGTTTTCATGGCCCAAAGACATCATTGTGAATTAGTTTCATAAACTAGGGTTTTGCTCAGTTTCCTTTAATGCAACTCTCACATTGGTGGGTCAACTGTGAAAAACCCTCCATCGTGCTAGTATTGGTAATTTTCCCATATCGACATTGCACATACACAATTTCTCAAGCCAACACATGCAATATTACTACTCCATTTTTTTTGTCGCTCCCAGGCCAAGACTCACCAAGTGTCACTAAACGACATTTTCATGCGACTTTCAACTCGACAAAACTCGGCAACCAAAGGTCGGATCGACGAACCGTCGACTTTGTTTGTCTCCTGGAATGCCATTACCTAGAAACCAATATACCATATACCTATAATTTATGTACCTACACTACAACAAAGAAACTAGAGTTTCATGAATTACAAGTAGAAACACATAATTGTATGAATTAGAAGTAAAAACTCATACATGAATTACAAGTAGAAACACATAATTGTATGAATTAGAAGTAAAAACTCATACATGAATTACAAGTATATAGCCAATTAGGGTTTCGGGTATTGAAATAAATTCCCATACAAAGATGTTATGTGTTATTTTAGTCTCTCTTTTGTAGAACCACTTATACCATATACCTAAGCTACAAGAGAAAATATAAAAAAAACTAGGGTTTCATGAACTACAAACCATAAACCTAAAAACAAGGGTTTATAAATTTCAACGTATAACTACAAACTAGGGTTTTATGAAGTAGAAATTCACACACATAGAGATCATGTCCTATGTTAGTCTCACTTATGTAGAAATACTTAAACCATATACCTAAGCTACATGCACAAATAGAAAAAAAACTAGGGTTTCATGAACTACAAACGACAAACCTAAAAAATAAGGATTATAGATTTACACATACATCTACAAACTAAAACCATATACTTATGTAAATAAACTTAGACCATAAACCTAATCTATAAGAACAAATGTCAAGAAGCGGATAGGGTTTCTTGAACTACAACCCACAAACTTAAAAGCTAGGGTTCACAAATTTAGACATAGACCTACAAACTAGGGTTTATGAACTCATTAGGTTTATATCTTATATTTGTTATTCTCACTCAACTAGAAACTAGTAGAACATATACCTAGAAGATATGTACCTTCACTACAACATAGCTAGGGTTTCATGAACTAAAAGCCAAAAACCTGTGGTTCACACATTTTAGACATAGAACTAAAAACCAAGGTTTATGAACTCATTAGGTTTAGATAGTTAGATTTGTTAGTGTCACTCAACTAGAAATCAATATACCATATACCTAGAATATATGTACCTTTACTACAACAAAGAAACTAAGGATTTATGAATTACAAGTATAAATAAATAATTGTATGATATATAAGTAGAGACACATGCATGGATTAGAAGTATCAAGCCAACCAACGACTTCATGAATTGAAAGAAATTCAAATACATAGAAATCAAATTCTATGTTAGTCTCACTTGTTTATATACACTTAGACCATATACCTAATATACAAGAAAAAATAGCAAAAAATATAGTGTTTCATGAACTACAAACCACAAACCTAAAAAATAATGTTTACACATTTACACATACAACTACAAACTAGAGTTTTATGAACTCATTAGGTTTAGATAATTAGATTTGTTGGTGTCACTTAACTAGAAACCAATAGACCATATACCTATAATATAATTTAGAAAACCTAACCTCAGTTAGCATTTCCTCATTGATTCTAAACCCTAGGTTATGCATGCTAACCCTTAATCTTCAGTTAGCCTATGCTAAAGCAACAAGTACAATAGATCGTTAAAATTGCAAGTGATCAACAATAGAATAACAAATATGTATGTATTCAATGAGAGTAAGCAATGTCAACTTCATCTTCAAATGATATGAATTGCCAAATTTATCAAAATCAATGTTTGCCAAGTAGACGTGACAAATGCAAGCCAACAACAGTCATAATCAATATGATTCTTAGCTCATTAATACTATGAAATTTCCAGTCAATCAAATGGTAAGAGAATATCATTCCAATATCAATTTATAGCTAGCAAAATGAGACAATAATTACTATATAAATACCAAAGGAAAACAAGTGCTATCTATTCCAATTCGGACAATGAATAAGACTGCCAAACTAATGATAACTTTAAGCCAAGTATGACTATTCCAAAATGTTGCTTCCAGTCAAAGTAACGGTGCAATAGCTATGTCAATTTCAAGTTTGCAATTAGGAAGACAATTGTTAGGTAAATCCAAGTGGACTACAAGTATTGTCAATTCCAACTTGGTCAATGAATGGTACTGTCAAGCTAAATGTATTTTCCAGCCAAGACAAATCTTACTATGACTGTCGCAAATAGTAATTTCCAATGAAGCCAAGAGTGCCAACAAGTACCTATATGATAGTCCTCAACAAAGATGGTATCTTGTACATGTTTTTAGAGGCATTTTTGGTATTTTAGTAGTGCAAGTTTATGTGTATATCAATGTCAAAACTTCTTATGTATGACTGGAAATGTCAATGATATACATAGTCCTCTATGACTGTGTATCTATAAAAAAAGAAGGTAACATTGAGGAGGGAGAGGGTAGCTAGTAGTATGTTGGTTCAATAGGAGTTAGGGTTCAACAAAGGGCTAGATGACATTCTTCATGAAATTCACCTTGAGGAGCACATAAATTATTTAACTTTGTATCTTTTGTGAGAGAAGAAGGCTAGGGATTGTGGCATTTGAGAAACCCTAAGGTTACTTGGTGTACTTGTTGTGGAGGAGGGAGAAAGAAACAATATTACACACTCATTGAATGAGTGACCAACTTTAGTTAGAATTGATTCTTATCTAGGAGTTGATGGTAGCTAGGGTTTAAGAGAGTTTACTTGTAGAGTCTTAGGAGGGATGCTAAGGCTAGAGAAGGGGTTTTGAAAGGGGGCCAAGTTCTAATCCTATAGGCTGAGGATAGGAGTATGAGATTCCAAGATTAGGGTTGGGAAATGATAGAGGATAGGTGGAAATGTAAGCGAGTAGGTTAGGAGATGGAGAAGGAAGGAAGGATTTGGAAGGGTAGAAAGCTAGGGTTTTAGGTTAGGTGTCTAGTTAGGTATAGGTCCTTAGGGTTTAGGTCTGCAATAACAAGGCCGAATCTAGGTATGACAAGCCGAGAAAACAAATGGAAGGGCCGAGGGGTGAGGGGAGGCTTGACAAACTAGAAAAATATCTCAATAAAATTATTTGGTAGCAAGAGGAATACTTCATGGGAAATGTTTCTAGATTGAAAAATTATTTGCACTACGATTTATAAGATCGAGTATTTGGTATTTAAATTTATCATTGTTATTGTACACGTTTATGCAGTTGTGTATTTTTTTGTTAACTAACCTACAGTGTTAAACTTTTTATGCATTTTATTGTGAACATACATACTTTATTGCTTTGTCAACAATAAGCATTTCAAGCGCATCAACTATGATCTACTACTGCATTCGACATAATGTATGGAAATATGTAATCAAAGGAAAAGTAATATAAATAAGTGCAAAATTATATATTCATATACACAAATTTCCAATCATATACAATAGTAGTGAAAGATAGAACATCGTTCCCAATGTCTATACAATGGAAAATTGTGCCCTATACAAAATATGACGATTCGTGCCCTCAACAAAATATGGAAACTCATGCCAAAATGCCGCATCATGGATAGTGTACATAGGAGGGTCTCTCAATCCTCCTTACCACCCTAGGAGCTCCCGAGTGCACCTCCAAAATCAATCTTCCACTTCTTTGAGCTAGAGGAAGATCGGTCCTTCTAGCCACTTCCACCACCTCCCCTTGGGCTCTAAAATGACAACAATCAAATGTCAACTCCTATAGCCAATTATACAAGTATAAAAAATAATTTAAAAATCAAAATTAAGTTTTCAAATCTTAAGTAGCTCACCTCAGATAGGACTGTAAGTGGTCACAGGGTTTCCCTCCTCTGTGATCCAAGTATCTCGGCAATGCCACCCTACAACATTTAAATAGCAATATAACTCATAAAATTTACTACCTATGTTAATTTTCGTTAATATTGCAAGAGATTTCATAATCTAATAAATCTCACCATGAACACAACAAGCTGGTCCTCGGGGCTGGAAGGTGGAGCAGTGGGTGGACAACCTGCTCCGATGCTAGGGTGGATGGCATAATAGAGGATGTAGCCACATCAATGTTGGATACAAAAATAGGGGGGATGGTGAGAGAGGGCATGGACTTGAGTGGGAGAAGTGGTGATGTAGGGGGATAAACCTCAACTGGCTGTAGAATGGAATGGGCCACCCTGGAAGGGGAAACAAGGGTGGTAGGGGAATTTGGGGGAGGGGGCTGAGGTATGGGATGGGGTGGAGGGATGGGTGAATGTGGATGGATGGTGTATCATGGTCGGAGAGGGGAGGGTAGAAACATGGGAAATTACAAGGGAGGGGGTGGATGGGTGGGGCGGAGGCGAGTGAACGAAGGCTATGACAAACAAGGGGAAGATGGATGAAAGTGTGGTGATGGATGGGAGGCAAGGGATCGATGGAGAGGGGTAGGGAGGGATGCAAGGAAATGGAAATGTATGCTAGGGACTACACCTGGCATATATGGTGGGAAAAAGGGCGTCTATGGAGAAATAGTGACATTGACATGCCTATGTGCTCAGGCCTACATACATATTCATGGCCTCATATATTAGTACATAAAAATATAACTATACAAAACTAAGTCATAAAAATGAAATGAAATTAATACTTTATTACATGATATCTGTACACGAGGGGATATGTTGATCCCCAACGAGAATGGATGGTCACTCACTCCTGCGGACACCTATGCAAACACAAAAATATTTAGATTTGATTACTAAATATTAACTACATTGGATGACAATATTAATTACTAACATTACATTTAATTACTAAAAGAAAACTACCTATGTGTATGGTGTCATGATGTCCTCTGCAACTGCCAAGGCTCCATCTAGGTTTAAGGAACCAAAGTCCTCCCACGTGGGTGTTGAAGACTCAGCACTGAATAGTTGTACATTAAAACAAATCAAGTCATCAACATGAGGTTCTAAGTTAAATTTATTATAAATTATGTGATTGCATAACGTATAATCAATAATTGAACATTAAATAAAACAATAACTAACCTGTTGTAGGTAGCTCTCTGTGGCATGCTCCTGCATGGGAACCGGGGATTATTTTAAGGAACCATACTTATTTAAAAGTGTATAAATGTTGGAAAATATTAACAATTCTTAAAACACCAACTATAAAATGATTAGAAATATTTTTCAAAAACATTTTAATTTCGAAGGATTTTATATCATTTATATAATAATTTGGCAATTTTTAGGGTGAAAAAATTTTACCCCATCAAAATTGGGTGAAACAGGGCTTCAAAAAATGCAAAATGGCGAATCTTTTTTGGGAGAAAAACATGGAAAAATAGCCCACTGTGCTAAAATTCGCCCCTAAAATTATCCCTAATGGGAACATGGCATGGAATCCCACAGTGAGAAAAACGATGTGGCACTAGTCTCGTCTACATGGATGGATCATCTTGGCTACCACGTGTAGCTTCTCTCCCTCACCCACGACCAGTACACTATGCAAAAGTGTGTATCTCGGGGTAGTCCTGCACACTCTATGAGGACATAGAAACAAGTGTGGTATGCTTCAGAATGTGTCATATGGCACGTCTAACGAACTCATGGATATCATCTATCCCGCTACCTAACCCATGGTGTTAAGGAAGGGGGTTTGCGTCTCTCCTAAGTGCAGGAAGTCCTCTGAGTGGGTCTCGATGGGCTTGAGGTCGATCTTGGGTTGAGCCAATACCAACGCCTTAGAACTCGGTGGTGTTGAATTAGTTCACATGGAACCTTAACACAAAATCGACCCACAGTTTCTGAGTAAAATACTGTGGAACCTCGACATTGTTGCATGGAGGCTTGTCAAAAGCCATAAACCATCTCTTCCTCCAATTTTCTCTCCATGGCTAGTAATTACACCAGTCCATGCAAACTCACCTCTTCCTCACATCTAGAGTCTGTCCTGTTCTCAGATCTATAAATTTGCTCCACAATTGGGCTTTTGTGATATTCAGGTCTTTTATATATTCTTTGGATATACCATTTTCATACTGTTCTCTCATTTGAGCCCTATATTGGCTCAAATTAGTTATCTTGCTGTGGGCAATGTTGATAGACTCGATTATGTTTTGTAGTGATGTGGCGAGGCAAACCTGAGAGGGTACCCTGGTGTTCTTCAGTTCATCACTCAATATCCTTAACTGGTTTAAATATCCATGTAATTCATCTTTGGGGTTTTTTGGTGCTTCACCAAATTCATCTTCGGGGTTTTCTAGTGGTTCACCATTGAGTTCTTTGTTTAATTCAAGGTTTATTGGGTCCTCGAATTGGTTCGTTTCACTGCTTTGTTGGGATGGTTCATTGGTATTTGTCATTATGGTAGACTTAAGGTATCTGCAATATCAAATTTGTTCGATTTCAATTCATTTGCAATTTTTTTTTAATTTTAGATTTTATTTGAAAAACAATGAAAAACATTAAAAAAACAAAAAAAACAAAAAAACAACAAAATTCAAAAAGTAATCCACCTACCTTATTCCAACTCCCGTGCATGTTGTTTTGGGGTGCTTGGATTCTTGTTTTGGGCTCCTAGGAGACTCCAACTGTAGCTTGTAAACGTCATTGTGCGCACGCAGGTTTGTGAGTGGAAATGAACTATTTACTGTCGTTTTTTTTTTATAAAAAACATAGTGATGCACATGCGTGTTTAATGAGTACGCACTAAACATGCATGTACGTCCCTATTGAGGTGGCCTTACAGACACACATGTGCATGGCTAGGGGCACGTATGGGCTCCTAATGTCCACATCGACAAGCTGACCTGGAGGTTCGACATAACCGAAGAAGGAATGCATGCACGAGTCCAAGTGTGTGTGCATGTTCCTATTTTTTTCCACTCATGCGCTCCCATTGCATCATAATTGGGTAGCAGCTTCTTGCGAGTACCCATATTATGTTAATAATGCAACAACCTCCATAACTTTAATACACAGAATTAAAATAAATTGTTATTATTCCTTTTTAATATTTTTTTTTAATATTCTTGACAAGAAAGTAAAAAATAGATTTAATGGATTATTCTTATTTATTAATTAAAAATACACGAGGGAATCAAAACTGAAATAGATGTTAAAAGAGTGTTTGTTGAACCACGAGGGGAAAAGACAAGTGGCTAAAGTTGCTGATTAAGAACTCAATATGCAGGAGGCATCCTCCCCAAAATCAAGTCACAAATCATTGTGGACTGCTAAAGAGCAGGACGCTCATAAATGACCAATTCCTAAGAAAGATACTATATAATAGTATGTCCATTTAGCAAGAAAGAGGCAAATAGTTGATGGGGAACTGATTTTTTAATGCAAGAGATTGCGTATTGGGTGTATTTTTCCCTTGTGGTTCAACAAACAAGCTTAGGGGTTCTAGAGAAAGTGAGACTTGGTTTCTCTAGGAGTTGGTTGGGAGGAACGACTATTTCAATTATGTCTTCCCTATAGTGGTGTCTGCTTCCCTATTCTACTTCTTATCTGTCTAAAACTAGTTACAGTAGAATATCAATTTAACTATGAATCATATTCATTTCTATTTACAGTAATACTACTATGCATTTGTTTTAAATATCTTTCCTACTATGCATTTGTTTCAAATATCTTTTCTACTATACATCTGATCCAAATCACTTTCTTGTTTGATGTATCCATTTAAAGTAAACTGATAGTCATTCATAAGTTAGCCATTCGTTGGTTCAAGAGTCGTAAAAGAATTTAATGAATAATTAAAAAACTGAGCGGGGTTGGATGACCTTAGCAAGTTAAAGGAAGTTGAAATGCCATTGAAACACTAGTCTGAATTCGATTCACTATAAACCAGTATGGTTGAGACTGTTCGACAGCCATCAACATTGAGTAATACCTCCAACACACCTTAAAAGAAAATAATAAGGACGCCATTAACGACTAGGTAGGATTTTTAACAGGTCAAACTACAAAACAAAACCATCGAAGGTAGAGCTTCATTCCAAAGCCTTGCAGACCAAAATGACAATGAGAATGAAACATTCAAACATGCCAAAGAACACATTAAACCCTTGCAGTAACAATTGCTAGCGTGTAAGACAAGTAGAGGGCTGACATTAAATCTCAGACATGCTATTAAATTCCTGGTTGAACTGTTAACTCGCAACTGGGACAAATCTTTATTACAAAAGTCAAACCAAATCATAACCCTTGTACCTCCCACTGTATCACATGGCTAAACCTTATTATATAAGATATCGAAGGTGGTAAAGCCAAGAATGAACCTCAACTATGGTATGAACACCATAGTTCCCCACTTGTTTAATATTTAAATCAAGCACGCAAACTTTATACCTTACGCAAGGACCATGGTGTGTACCGTAGATCAAACCTAATAATATTTCATACAAAGTAATGGGATAAGGACTATGGTGTTTAAACCATAGTCCCCAAAGTCACATTCCTCATAAAAATAGGTTGCAAGCATGATAGAGTTAGGGTGCGACAACTAGGGAAGAGGCTAGCCTTAGGACTAAGTAACCCTTAACAAAACATGTAGTAAGATAATGATAAAAATCATTAAGAACATCACTTGCATGCATGGTGCTAAGGCCATCTTTAATCTTATGAAATCACCGCACAAATTTTAACCCATCAAATACAATAAGGAAAATAGTATAAGTCACTATACAAACAAACAACAAGGTATTCATGCAGCGGTCATTATTACATGCTATATTATTCAATTGGTAAAATAGTACATAGATATTTATATATTGATTTTTGTGTGTGTGTAGAGAAATTATAGGTGTGTAAGAATAACTATGTCTTCAACCCATTAATCCCCATGGAATCCTTGTTTGCACTTCACTCTACTTCACAATAAACTACTTGTTACAAATCTATACTTTAGTGCAATTAAACTTTTGTACACAAAATGAATTATCTTCTACTAGGTTTT